>JAMKQA010007580.1:0-25333 GCA_024699735.1 Posidonia australis | reverse complement strand
GAGTAATCTTTTCCTCTACCATGTGGATTGAATCCATCACTAGAAAGACCAACAACGACATTACGGTTTTCAGAAACAAATGATGGAAACGACTCCTTAAGGACTTGCCAACACTTGGTGTCAGAAGGATGTTCCATATCAGAGTTCTATGTATGATGTGCATGCTATGTCATATCTTTTGCAGTCTCTCTGCAATAGTACAACCTCTTCAGTCTTGGTGCTAGAGGAAAATAACGAAGCACCTTCTGAAATACACGTGTCTTTGAGTCACTTTTGTAACGGAGCTCGTGACATTCTGGACACTCTAATTTATCTTCGTGTTTCCTGTAGTACAAGATATGATGTTTTGAGCAAGCATCAATCTTCACCTCTATCAACTTCATTTTTCTCATCATCTTCTTTGTCTCATGGTAGTTCTTCGACAATTCATGATTCTCTGGCAATATTTTCTTGATTTGACCTATCATAGCATCAAAACAACTATCTGTCATGTTGTAATCGATCTTCAATGCCAATAACTCAGACACTGCCGATAACTTTGTGTAATTCTTGCAACCTGGCACCTTTGCCTTTTTTAACAACTCATAAAACTCTTGAGATTCACCATGTGGTTCTTCATCAGCAGACACATCAAAATCAAGACCTGCCACGTCCATCACCATGTCCACAATGGGATATGTACTAACAGGAGCAACTTTCTCATAGCTTTGAAAGGTCTCCCCATGTTTAAACCAACACTTATAGTTTTTCACATATCCTTTCTTACATAAATGTATTTCAACATCCCTTCTCGATTGTTTTTTCAATAGCGCACATTTTTTACAAGGACATATAATCCTTCCATCCCTTTCTACAATACTCGGACCATAATTATATGTAAATTCCACAAACTCCTGAACTCCATTCAAAAAATTCATACACACTTTTCCATCTACGACTCGTGTATACATCCAATCACGATGAGAAGACATTTCTCTTTACAAAAGAAAGAAATTAATGATCTTGAACTTTCAAAGTCGAGAAACAATTAAAATAGTCATGATTAAACAGTCCTACAAATCATTTCACTACTAGCTTAATATCAGTCCTAATTGAATTCAATGGTTAGACTAATGAATTCACTCAAAATAAAAAAAAACACCATCAACAAGCCTAGTGGGAATGTAAGGTCCACCAAAGACTTATAGAGACCTAGTTTTGAAATTATTCTTGGGAGAGGCTTTTTTTTTGTAACAAGTTATTTTTTAAATATTATTTCAAAATATGTCTCTCATTGCATCTATAGAAAATAAAAAATGTAAATTGACTTCTAAACACCACCAAAATGATCAATCTATGGACACCTTTTGATGAATGAAATTCATCAACAAGTAATAAATGAAAATATAACAAAAGCTTGTCCTGTTATAATAATTGCTTCTTCAATATGAAAAACCTATGCTTGGACAAATAAACATATTAGCATTATCAATAATAATACTTATTTTTCATCTCTTCAATTTTGTTATTTGAACTTAACAAATTCAATTATTAAGTGTAGACATGCACAACCAACAGCAAGAAAATGCAAACCTACTTATGTCAACGACCACACCATCTAAGTGATTCAATAAATAGGTTAAAAAACTGACCTTAGAGCCATTACCGTCAACAATCATTACCATTACTTTCGGTAATTATTTTAGAAAAACAGTGCATCTGATCTTGGAACGATTATACCATCGTAGAATAAATACCAAAATTAGATATGGTCTCAAAATTGAACTCAGATCCAATGAAATTTGAAAGAATCGAAAAATTTCATGATCAAGAAAAGCAAACAAAAATCTGAATCATATTGAAGCTTCACCTTAAGCAATAAACATGATCAGAGGACTCAAATCTAGAATTTCAAGAGAAACACATTGAGCAAGTAGGTGGCATTCAGTTATCTCATTTTGCTTGACATATTGTTCGTTATCACAAAATCAGAGAGCTTTAAAAACTTATAAGTTTTCACTAATTAACATGCCTCCATTTTTGTTAAAAACGACCTGAAATGCCATGATGAAGATTCCATATGACCTTGAATCCATGATATGCATCCGTGGCGATCAAGAATTCTAGAATGGAGGCATGTACTTCAGTGTATTATGTTATAGTGCTAAAGGTGTACATGCATTGTGAGGCCTGTGCCAAGAAAGTAGCGAAATCTCTAAGAAAATTTGAAGGTTCGTTATTTAAATATTGTTTCTTCGTTTTCTATTTCCTGTTCATTTTTCTACACAAGTACAGATTTGCTAGGGATGTTAAAATATATGAGAAACCATTGGAAGTTTGTTTGCAACAAAAAACTAGCCAACGTTTCTTTTGAATGTGTAAAGATCATCCAATTACAAAAATTTTAGCTAGTGATATGGTTTCCGCATATGGGCATTGTCCAGTTGCAGTTAATTATGATATATACGAAGGTAATTGGTTTGACATATTTTACATTCATTTCGAAGACCTAAATTTTTTCGAACGATATTTTATAGTGACAAAATATATGTGGTCATGGTGTACTGTAGGACATAAGAACCTTTCATTGTCATGTTTTGCACAAGAATGACAAAGTACTCAGTTCAAAGAAGAAGAATATAAAACAAAACCATGCATTAACTAACAAGCACATCTTATTCGTGAGTCTATTTATCATTTAACCTTATACATCATCAATCAATTCCATGATCCTTTGAAGGTCTAATGCTTTGTCAAAGTTGAAAATCAGCAATACACACCAAAAATAGGTCCCAATTAAATTTTGTGGACAAGAGAAAGATTGGTCATCAATCCCGAACGGTCAACTAATGAGTTAACAAAAATGAAGAAGAAATGTTTTAGTTTATACATCATCAATCAATTCCATGATCCTTTGAAGATCTAATGCTTTGTTAAAGTTGAAAATCAACAATACACACCAAAATAGGTCCCAATTAAATTCTGTGGACAAGAGAAAGATTGGTCATCAATCCCGAACGGTCAACTAATGAGCTAACAAAAATGAAGAAGAAATGTTTTAGTAATTAAATTTGAATTCTGAACTGGATTAGAAGACTAAATGTTGTATTCTATATATTTTGCATCTATAATCAAGTCATGATCTACTACTCTATGGGAGACAGCACTAGAAACTCTCTTATGTTTACATGCAAGAGTTGATGAAGTGAAGGCAGACAGCAGAGCTCAAACAGTCGTGGTAAAAGCAAAGGCAGTAGACTCAATCAAAATATGTAAGAAGGTTCAGAAGAAAACTGACAGGAAGACCAAACTAATCTCCCCTTTGCCCAAACCCCCTGTGGAGGAAGCTAAGGAAGAGCCGCCCAAAGAAGAAGAAAAGAAAGAAGAGGTGACAATCACACGATGACTACAGTCATTACTTGGATCTTTAACCTTGATAATGTCTTTACAGTTCGTCTGCTACTTGCAGCCTGCCCCTATCACTACCATATTGAAAGTGAGGATGCATTGTGAAGCTTGTGATCAAGTTTTACATAAGAGAATAAAGAAGATTGAAGGTATGTTTCATAATAAATACTTGCAACATCAATTTGAAGACATCATCTACAAATCATAGTGGTGGTTAACTTACTTTTTTCTTATACATAAAAAGCCTTACCAATTCAAAAAAAAAAAGGAGGAAGATAATTTTTAGTTGAAGGGTGAAGAAGGCAACGTTTTAACAAATAAGGATGAGCTAACCAAACCACACCTCATTTTGATATTGTAGGAGTCGAGTCGGTTGTCACTGACATGCGGAATGATCAAGTGACCATGAAAGGGTTATGCTCCATATTCTAAAATTTGTTATAGAGTTATAGTGTATTAAGTTTATCCAATCTGAGCATGTAGTTCCTACCTCCCACAAGGTTCTATTGTTATTTAAATACATCAATTTTCTTCGTAATTTTGGGAATCGCCATGCCATTTTTAGTTTGGAATATTGACAACTGATACTGATACTTGTTGGTCATGTTGATGATATTTTCAATTTGGAAGGCCAACTCTACATATTTCAAAAACTAAAGACCATTATGAGTTTACAATATGACATTTGAAAGCATACTGAAGAAATCCATTTGCAGCAACTAATAGTGGAAGAATCTCAAAAGTGAGCACGTTAGTGCATTACATGGTAAGCTTGCAAGATAAGGAGCAAAAGTGACGCACCGTCGAGGAAGCGCTGCGAAGGTGGTGAAGAAGGTCAGAACTCTGTCGAGGAGGTGGAGGAGGACGAGTGACGAACGAGGAGGAGAGACTGAGGAGAGGCGGACGAGTGAGGCAGAGGAGGAGGAGGACGATGTCGGAGGATGCACTGTCGAGGAGGCACTGCAGAGGTAGTGTAGAAGGTCGGAGCACCGTCGAAAAAGCGGAGGAGGACGAGTGATGGACGAGGAGGAGAGGCAGACGACTGAATTTAGGGTTAGAGAGAAAGAGGCAAAATGACCCATGTCAGGGTATTTTATACCTAAATTAGCAAAGACTTTAAAGAGAACATTTCCTCGTTATACACTCGTTAAAATAAAAAGCGAGGACATTACGAGAAAAAAATCCTTACAAAAAACTCGTTATATTATTACGACGTAATTTCCTCACAAAATCTCTGCTATATGTCCTCGTTATATTATTGCGATGACACTTACTCTTTAAGTCATCGTTCTTTGTCCTCGCAAAATTCAATTTTTCTTGTAATGAAACTTGAAAGTTTCCATTATTTCAAAACAATCTGCCTACATACATCATTAATGGTTGTCTTGCATCTCTTTTAGATAACGTTGACCAAGTTTGTTATACCTCAACAAATGACTGAATCATTATCTTCGTCTTCGTTTTCCATCTATTTGTGCAAGACTACTAACTTTCTGGCCTATTCCCTATTATCTTTAAGGTTGATATAAAATTTGTCACTTTAGTATATAGATCTATCATATGCTAAACGTTACGCCTCTAATGTGAGATGAAGAAATGAAAAAATATTGGTATATCTTTGAAGTTCCGTTGATGTTCTTACGTCAGAGAAAAATATTTTTAAAAAAAACAAGCAAAGAGCTACTTACCATAAAAGAATACGTTTATTATGCCTCATATTAAATTTATCATATTACACAACAAAATTTACCACTTCTTGTACGAGTTTCTCAAGAAAAATACTACGTCAACTTGGACCTCCAGGAAAAAATATATTTCAAAACTTACCATATCATCCATATTTCTTTGGCATTTGAGCGTCTTACCTCCCAAGATATTGGTGTAATAAACGATATTGTTGTATAAAGAAGAATGAAATAATCTGTATTACAATAATCCCAAGTCTACCCTATATTTTCAATTTTACAAAAGAGTACCTATGTGATTAAACATTAGACAATATAAAGTCAGGAAAAGAGAAAGGTGGAAAATATACATTATATTTGATCTTTGATCAACTCTAAGACATTTTTACGCCCACGCCCAAAGTAAAGAGAGGAAATGACAAAGATGCGACTTGATTGTAGAAATATTTACTTCAAGAGAAACTGCCTCTGTAATGCCACCATAGCCATCAACAACGATGGCTACAAGGGACAGACGACAGCGAAGATGATAGCAAGAAGGGGAAAATGTGGATCCATCGACTACCAGCAACAAGAAAGAATGTGGTCGTCAACAGCAACAGGAAGAAGGGGAAGGTATGAATGACGAAGACAAGTGAAGATGACTGCGAGGGGAGAACATCAGTATTTCTCACACAGCCGTTGTGGCAACATAGGTAGAAGATGGTAGCATCAAAGGCAGAAGATGAGAGCTCAACTGGTTGGCCCTGTAATAAAAAAATGTATAGTGCCACCGACTTGTAAATATGAAACATCAAAAAAGGTAATTTCAGAAAAGAAAGGCAATCAACACTGTGAATTTTTTTCTCCCCAAACAGAGTCGTCGAAAACCCTACTGCAAAAAATTATCAAAGAAAAAACTCTACAACAAAAGTGTACATAGCATTTAAGCTTTTTTTTTCTGTATTTTTTTTCAATTGTTTAACCAAAGACTGGAATTAGACACTTCATGACATTTCCCCTACAATATGTCCACCAATTTCCACATCCCAAAACTTTTATTGTACAGTATGTTGTAGTACGACCCTCTTCATCCAAGGTCAAGAAATGATATCTAACAATCAAATATGAAACATCAAAACTGAGGATATCATGTGTCTTTCAATATTTTTAAGCTTTTTGTAGACATATTATTTAGTCCCTAAGGGACAATTTTTGTACACCTTCAAAATTTTTGACAGATTCCTTGACAGTGGATTCATAATCTAGTGAATTTTTAAATATTAATATAAATGATAATTTACCAGTTTCAAAAAAAAAAAGTATGTTATAGTAAAAAGTTATTATCCTTAGTTTCTAAATTTTTTCAAAAATTAACCGAGACGTAGGAAATAGCCGGACTGATAATGATGGTAAGATTCTGCAATGAAGAAAAGGCAAAACAAAAAGCCGGTAATCAGATGAAAATGAAAGCTAGTAAGATAATAAGTTTCATTTAGACAAGAACATGGGGGAATGAGTGAATATCATAACGAATAAATGATACACAGTAGTTCTACAATCAGTAACACATAAGTACTAAAAATGTAGATGGTAAGTAAGAAAATAAATGCAATTCTCAGTATTTCTACTCTCTTAGGATGGACACTAATTACCAACAAATGTATACAGCCATAAGAAAACAGACCTAAAATTCCAGGAATTAGATCAAACCAATTGAAACTAATATAACCATCACCCACAACACTATTTCAGATCATACTTCTGTCAATAATCAAAAAGAGCTACAATCATTTCTGCTGTACGGGGTAAACAATCTATTTGGTGACATTCCTGGGATCTTACTGAGTCTTTGGTCTAGAAGGTGCCACTTTGGCAGGCGTTGAGTGCTCCGATTGCGAAAAGAGAATGAATATATACATAATAGCAGTGACCAGTAATAGTGTCCCAGCTGAGAATGCAATTCCTTTCCATGTCGAGAGGATTGAAGACCACTTGAAAAAATGGTAACTAGAAAATAGCAGGACACTGGACCAAAATGTAACGACCTGCCAACAAAAAACAAGACCACTCAGAAATCTGAATGTGCATCCAGCACATTGAAATAAGAAATTGTAGCACCTGCAATGATGAGGTCAGCAGTGGCATTGTAGTCATCAAAATCAAGTAGATAACTAATTACAACTACAAAATTGGCTATAAATTATTCTTCTATAGTCGTAACTAGTTTATGAGACTTCTTTCATCATTCATCCACTCAATCTATTTCCCAAAAGGTAAATTAATGCTATTGTTGTAGGTATCATAAAAAAATAATAAGTAATAATTACCAATAATGACTTTCTTGGTCGACCGATAGGTTTATATTCTCCTTCATTGAAACCACCTTCAGCAAGATGTTTGTCCAGTAAAGAATCCTGTTACATAAAGGAAATGTAATGCTAAGAAGGCAGTGATTAAAATTTCACCTGCAAACCTTGTAACATGCAAAACTACAACTCTAAAATCATGGCATAAGTCACAACTCACAAGCAATAACACCTATAAGCAAGTCTGGGATATTCTAATTCAATAATATTCTAAAACGGCATAGAGTGCATGCCTTGGAAACAAAAATATCTTTACACCATTGGGCGACTCCTACATCTGACTCTGGCAAATCCTTCATCACATGTCGTTTCAAGTAGATGTGCACCTGTAAAATAAACACATGTAAGAAAATAACAGTATCCAAGGATGAGAGGATTTCCAATAGAAATAAATAGATTAAGCAACTGTAGATCATCTATCGCTAACTAAGGAAGTAAACAACTTTACTTCACACCTCATCCTTAAAGCCCTTACTAGGGATTTAAGAATTCCTCTAAATAGGGCTTTCTATTGGAAGTGAATGCCATTCAAGTATATGACTTAACCAAGTGTTCATAAATATAGGAATCACATTTATCATAATCATATAAGTATGTAATTAAACCAAGGGTACACAAATAAATGAATGGCATTTACCATTAACATATAAAAAGTCCCATCCTAATAGCTATTGGCTTTAAAATTTATTTTACAGCCTGTTATTTTGACGATATTCTACAATCAGCAAATAATTTGACTTCAGCTTATATTTATCAGTGTCAAATTAGTGCTCAAATGAGAAATAACTTTAAAAGGACAGGAACCTCATGAAAGTCAAGAAAACCAAACAGCTAAGATGACCTACAATGGAGTCAGCCTCAAACTTTTCCTGAACTTTTGAAGTACCGAGGCACCAAGGAAAAAAGCAACTCTTAACTTAGTTAAAAATTCATATTTGTCTGAAATATAAAATCTACTGCACAATCCAAAAAATGAATCCACAAGACCGCTTAGAATTTATTTCATACTATTAAATTTTTAGGATTCATACCAGACAGTTGAACTAAACATAAAAAAAAACTCTATCCTGCATCTTACTGTAACCCCTTTAGCTCCCTTTTGCATTGACATTAAAATGGGACCGAGGAAGGTAAGTTCTGCCAGTTTCGAAGAAGAAAAGGGGTTATTATACTCCAAAAATGAGAGAGGTTATTCCACAAGACTCATTCTAGGAGGGAATAAAATAAGAATTAACCCCATTTTAGCCACAATTATGCTACTTTTTGGAGACAGTCCCTTTTTGGGGATAGGCAGGATATCTTGGCTTGGGAAAACTAGTTCACCACCAACACACTTTTTTAACTACCAATAATGTTTCCTCAATTTCCTTCTATTTTGAAAATTTACCCACTCTTACGGCAAACGACACTTCCATAGCCAACAAAGTTCAGGATTAAAGGTTAACCCCAATTGGGATTCATTATTCCAGAAATTTTATTATTAACCAAATGTAGTCTAAAACAAAAGAACACAACATATAAATAAATGTGAGACATGGATATGCAATAATAATAAACTATGTTGTTAGGATCATGATCCCACTTAGGATTGACGGGACCCTTGTCAGGATTGAATCATAGGATCATATCGAGCCATTGAGGATCATAAGATTCTTACGTTTCATAAAATACGTGTATAAGTTATATTCTTTCAAACTAAAAAGGTAGTTTACAATCACATAAAATGTTGAAAGCACTCAAATAATAATACTAAACTCAAAATCCGATGTATCAACATTCTTCAAACAAAGTGTAAGTCATTCCAGATTTTATTAGTGTAGTAAGAAGAAATTTTCAAAATTCAAGGATGAAAAGCAAGTACTACTATAGTGGAATCTGAATTCTGCAGGATCATACAAACTCCAAGGATCAGGATCTAGAATCGAGATTCTAAGATGGATCAGGATTTTACTGTTTAAGGAGTTCACCTAGAAAGTTGCATCGTTTTCATCACATCTGGATCAGGATTTTAATAACCATGAATAAACTATTAAACAAAGTGAGAGAGAGATGAGAGACCAATTCTGGAATTAACCATATGGCATGTGTTGAATATGAAAAATATCAAGGTTGGCATTATTTAATTTGGTTTCTCGATCTTCATGTGAAAAAAGCAGGTATCAAGTGGTGAATGTTTGGTGAAAAGAGGTTCTTCAACATGCTTTCAAAGAACATAATAAGGTTGAAGAAGTTTAGCACAAGTTGTAACCTCATAGAAATGAAATGTATTCCATTCTCACTTGTGTGCTGTCCATAAATGACGGCTAAAAGGTCATCAAAATCTTAATAAATTTGAATTGGACAACATGAGACTGATAAAAACCTGTAATTGTACAAGAAAGACTGAAGTTTCCAATATATTTGATGTTTATTAATTTTTATACAATCACAAGTATCATTCCAGATGAACCAAAAAATTAAAGAATGAATTGAAGGAAAGCATAGTTGAGAACATCAGTTTCAGGTCACAGTTGGACCTTTCAAAATAAAACATGGTAAGAATAAGCAAGTCAATAGAAGTATATTCAAAACTTGGATTCTTTTAGACTTCTAATAAATTACAATAGAGCAAGGACAAACATTTAGATTTATTTAGACTCAGTAAAAAAGACATGTGACACGGTAATGGTAAAGGGGAAGGCGCAACCTTACTCCTGCATGTGTGATATGTTAATTTGATCATCAGACCCTTTTTTTAGCAGTACAGTGATCATCAGACATTGAGAAACCAAAAATACATCAAAGGTGATGAAAAATGATTTAAAATATCTAGGCTAATAAAAGAAGCATTTAGAGAGAGCTTCCAATAGAACGATTCATGTTGCTGACCCAATAATGGAATCTAAGTGATATTATTGTTGTTTTTTTCATTAAAAAAATAAAAGAAAAAGATAATCTACCAAGTGTCTTATTTCTGTGAAAGATAGGACAAAGAATAAGCAAGTCTAACAAAATCATTTGAGCTTATTCATGATACTACCCCAAGTTGCTAAATGAATTGCACCTCCAAGGGGTCTTGATTTGTTATGAGTTTTCATTAATTAAATTATAATTAGACATTTCCCATATATTATTTCTATAGAAACTCTATCTAGGGTCAACTACTCGGCTTTCCATATTTCCCATGGTAAAGAAATTGATCCTTGGCCATCGCCATCATTCTTAGAAAGAGTACAAGTTCAACATACTTCCATATTCCATGTCTCCATAATATGTATCGAAATTGATCCTTTGGCATCACTAAATTCTTGAAGTAGTACCATTTTTCCATGGTAAGTTTAAATTTCAAATTCATTATGTTCCAAGAAGAGTGTACAGGACTACAGGTCAACCCCCTTTCCAGATACTATTCCCAACTCCTAAGAAGAACCTCACTAGCTAAAATTTTCATTTAAGCTCTCAAAAATTTTATATAAACCTAAGAACCAAATGAATCTTCTTAAAAATTCAACTACCCCCAATGTCACCTTTTTATTGAAGACAAAAGCAAAACCATGTGTTCAGCACACCATTACCTCAATGCCAAAGATACACAACATGGAAGCAGAACAGAGTAGCTTGGAAAAGAAAATACTGCAAAAATAGACCACACTTTTACAGGATGGATTTTGTTAGGACCAAGGTTATCATGGCGCCAATGTGCCATGGCAACATGCTGGAGTGCCTCAAGTGACAAAAAAATGGGAACTTTTCCCTATTAAAGGCATAGTATATGTACATTATTTATCCAATTTAAACTATGTTAAAAGCTAAATAACATTGAAAAATACAAAATAGGATGATTTAAATAAAATATCATGAGAATAGCCACAAAGTAAAATTTTACAACAAATAAAAGTGATTAACACACGACTATGGCACACCATGCTTAGTTCAATGAGCCAATTTGCATGCTCAGTTCAACACAGCCACAGCACAAGTGATGCCTTAACCCAAGAAGACGTGTAGATGCCCGCCTTAATAAACTTTGATTAAGACACACATTGGTTAATAAGTTTAAATTCAGTTTCAATAAAAATACGTTATAGTTTACCGTGGATGATTTTCCCTTCAGTAATCTAAGCATGGTAGGCCGAGGTGAATCCTTGGGAATGGCCACAGTTATGTCATAGATGGCTGGAACAAATTCCCGCATATTACTTACAGAAGAAACAAAACCCTGACAACAAGAGGAAATTGTCCTTGAGTTTCAGTTTATTTTACAAATAAATAAAAGCATCAACACTTCAACAGCATTAATAAGCTTCATAAAGAATACATCAAGTGAAATATGATAAAAACAATGAAGCGATAACAATATGCAATCTATTTGAGAAACCACAAGTAGTTATTTTATTACTTTTTTTGTTGTTAGCGTTGTAGATATTTTTATTACTGCTTGTGGATGCAACCAGTATCTATTATTAACAATAACAAAAAGGAAGTATATGAAACCCAATTGATTCATCTCAACATTATTTATGGAACAACCTTCCAACATATTCAGAGTATATTAACCATATGCAGAATGTGTTATCTATTAAATTGCAATAATATAATATGATAATATCATATATTTCAAAATAAGAAAGCAAGTCACAAAAACATAAGGGCAGAAAAGATATCTCCAAACACAGCAATGTTTTTATTCTTCGAAAGGGACAATCATCAATATTATAAATTTTAACCTTAGTACGAGGAATCAAAACATTCCTGGGAATTGGCAACTCTTGTGAAGAAGCATATTCTTGAGCTGCTAAAAGTTTAGCCTGTGTGAATCGGGTTCCCTCCACAAAAAGAGCCAACCAAAATGGACGAGGGAAATCCTTCAGTCGCCGCAAACCTGACTGCAACATTATTTTTGTATCATTCAAGTATCTGAAAGAAAATAGCATGCCTATTAGTATTAATAGATATTATCAATTTGTACACCTTCAAGGTATTTTCATCCTTGCTCCAGCTTCTTTCCAGAAAAAGATATTCAGCAAACCACATTGACCATCCAATAACCTGCAATGTCAACACATTAAAAGACCTCGAACAATGATAGCACATGTAACTAGGGTCATACACTAATATATAGATACATCATTCACTTATCAATCAAATACGTAAATATTATGGAATACTGCATATAACCAATCAAAGTTAAGGCAAAGTTAAGCCTCAATGGCATCATTACTAGCAATCAATGGGAGTCTATCAAACCCTCCTTTATTCTTTACTTTATTCTCTGCATTGTCTCCGTTAGACATGTTAAATAAGCTAGTAGTCAGATTTATGGGTAAATGAGTATTCATATAAAGGTCCATTTGGTAACGATTATTAGGTCCAACTTATAAAACAAAGCACTTATTCTTGAAAAGCTGAACCAAATACCTTTTTTACATCAGATTATTTCAATACATCAACTTCTTGTTTGTGTACAAAAGCTTTCAATACGCTAATTTAAAAAACTATAGAAACTAACTTTTTCAAAAACGCTATTTACGAGAATAATTTGTTTTTCCATAAGCATTACCAAACACTACCTAAGTCTATATGGTTTATATATGTAATCCTCTCCATTAATGAAGTGATTTTGATTTTTTAACCTTTAATATGATATCAAGAGCATAGGTTAAAAACCCTAACCCTAACTACTAACCACCCCAACTACAATGTTGTAGCCGACTTCTAAACATTGTATGGATTGATTTATGGTTGTATATGTTGTTACAACCCTTGGACTACCACATATAAGAACCCCCCTCATGGTCCTACCTAGGACTACTACAACCTTATACTCAGTATTTGTGGGCTATTACTATATTAATGTGTGACTATTTATACTCTTGAATGGTTACTTGGTCTTTGATCATCTCCATGGAGTTTGTCGAAGAGTTGCCAAACCTCTCCTATTAATTAGTTACTGTCATCTTTTATATGGTTATCTGTCAATTGTGCTGATTGTACATGATAAGCATTACCTTATGCCCAACGTGATTGACTACTACCTTATGACCAACATGATTGGCTATAATTGTTGTCATCTTCCTACCACCCTTATGGTCAACATAATTGACTATGACTGTTGTCTATCTGCCTGTTGTTACTATTGTTGCTACTACTGCTATAACATCTACTACTATTACTACTACTTTCACTCCTTTCATGTAGTTCTTTGTCAATAACACAAAAAAATATTATATAACAAGTTATACATGTTAAATACTCCAGTTTGAGAAGTATTAGAGTAAATGGATCCTTATATGAATCTTTGTATTATCCATTAATTAGATTCCCTATAAGTTAAGTATGAATTGTAATCCTTTGGTATGATCATAATACATGATTCTCTTTCCACTTAACACTTTTCATTTATATGGAAATCGTCTAGTCAAATTACAGGCCAAAGGAATTCGTATGGTCGGGTAGCAACAAGCATGTCGTAGAAATACTTCATTCATTCTTCAATTGTAAGTATATGTTCTAAACTGTAATAAAACCACGTTGCAATCAATTGAATTATATTCTCAACTAGCAAGACCTTTTTTTTTTTTTAATCCAAGCTCTTAAAAGAAATCACTTTATTCTTCCAACAGTATTTACACTCTAAACATGAGTTTGTCATGTGTCAATTCATATATAAGTTCAGGTAGATATTTGACTTTTTAAACAAAAAATATATCAAGAGATTATAAGTGTATGACAAGTTTATATGATCAAGTAAACACACGACTACAAATTTTGGAGCTTGCACTATAATTTTAACAATATTCTGATGGCATGAGTGACTCAACAACAAGAGGCGCTAGGCCCATCTGGGATTTTGAAATAGATTGGTTGGGCTGCACCCTATATTATATTTAATTTGGACTTGGTAATTTAGGCTCATTATAATATATGAAGACGTCTCTTAATAATCTTAGATATTAATATGTGGACCAAAAAAATGGGTTTTAATCAGTCGATTTTATAAAGAAGGCAAATATATCATCATTTCAAAAATACGATTGTTTGATCATTGTGTAGATAGTCAATTAGATCCAAAAGATGTTAAAATATAGAAAGATGGGCTTTGATCAGTTCATCCAGAAGGCAAATGTGCCATCATTTCTAATAAAGGCTCACCTGATCATTATGGCATTATGCAATTAGTTGAGCCAATCAAAATAATTATGTCCATTCAACTAGATCCCAACATTTGTAGACATTGATTGTAAATGACACATTCAACCAGTTTGATGATTTTCAGTTTCAAATAAAAATTAAAAAGTTCTCATTTGTAAAAGTTCATGCTATTTTTGATTCAACTGTTGTATGTTTCAGTGCCATTAACAAACATACTGGCAAATAAACATCACAAAGGTCGCTACATAGTCCATAGCCAAATAAGAGATGAATTGCCAATAGCTGACAGATGACTTACAATTGCTATCACCTTTATCTAAAGGTCCTAGTTTTAGTACATCTCAACCAATGAAATTAATCATAAGTGTGAAAATAAGGTACACCATATATCATGAGAGATGAGAATGGAGAATATCTGAATTTAAATTTCTTTCAACGAGAAGATTTAATTTTATTTTTAATGGTAAACAACAAGGTGCCTATAGTCAAGATTGTGGAGACCTCAGACAGCAACAATCCATCCCTTTCTTAGAAAGGGAATCAAATACGTAACCTACCTAAATGGCACATGGTATAGGTAGAGTATATCACTTTAGCAAGCATGTCTATGCCAAAGAATATTAAGCTAGTTATGTAAATTAGTGGCGCAAAAACTCACAGGGAGGAACTTGATTGATTTCTTCATTACAGCAAGTGTGCTACCAAGACAGCCGCTGCGCTGAAATAAAGCAGATTTTGTTCATTAAAAATAGAGTGCAATATGAGAATGCCAACAATTGGTGAATGCAGCTAAAGAGCTGATGATAATTTAGATGTAACATAATTCTGTTGTTTAAAATGAAAACACATGCACTCAAGCTTCATGTTGCAATGTGAAATTGTGAATCATAAGCACCTGAGCTAAAACCCATCCAACAAGCCAGTCAATGTCACTTCTATGATTAGCAATAACAAGAGCATGTTCTTTGCCTGCAAAAAAACTAGAGTAATCTTCTTGTAGCCACTTGTACTTTTGCAATATCAATCATGTTTAGTCCAAGAAAAGTAATGATGCAGGAGTAGGGAAGGAGCATACCCATCAACTTAAAAGTTTCATCATCTACATATACTTTGACCTGTATTGGAAGAAAGAAGACATGGTTGTAATTATTTGGAAAAAGAAAAAGGAGAGAAGAGATCAACCATTTAATAGAAATGTAGGCAGAATTTAACACCTACCACATCAAATAAATAAATAAGTTCAATCCAAAAATTTTATTAGATAGAATAAATTCCTACCCTCAACTATACCTATTTTTCACTTCAATACCCTCATTTATAAAATCATTTACTCAAGTACCCTAAACTTGCATTATTTTTCAATTTACAATAGTTATGGTAACACCTTTAAAATCTGACATGGAATGACAATTATGCCCTTCTTATTTTATTTGCTCCATTAATCACAATTACTTATAATCATTTTATAATCGATTTTGGGGGGCGACGAAGAGTAGGAGCATGAAGATCATAACCGTCAAGGCCTGCTAGAGGCGGCAACGAACCCCAAGTTCTTCTCTTACATCCTCAACCCTAATGCTCACCGAACTCACTACCTTGATCAACTCCCCAACATGGATTTCGTGAGCCACCATGCCACAACCCCCACCAATGCCACCACTTCCACTACCACTGCCACCGCCAACACCTCCTCCGTCGACCACCACCACCCTTCCTCTCCCCGGAACCAACCCAACCACCAGCTGTTACCGAGGAGCCCAAGTACCTTGCCAAGTCCCTCCTCGTCAAGCATTCATGGCGGGGATGGTACAAGAGGATCCTCTGCATCTCGGATTCATCCATTATCGCCTTGGACCCGCCCATGCTCTCCGTCACAATGCCTACAACGTGCCAAATGATTTCGAGGGCGCAGCACCCATGCTGGGGAGAGACGATGGGGCTCAATAATTCAATCTCAACATGAGGACAGATGGGCATGGGAAGTTTAAAGGAATTAAGTTTTCTTCCAGGTTTCGAGCCAGCATTTTGAGAATTCCGGAATAGGATGGGATCAATTGTGGAGTTTGCCATGCTACACCTCTGCCAGAGGACGTCGGAATGGGTTCCTTACATACACATCCGCTGCAATTTTTTTTCTTAATTGCTTGCAATCTGTTGGGGGACATTTTGGTTCTTTTTTTTTGTAAAGCAAACATTTCCTAATAGAAGTACTAAATTGACTAACAATAATAACTAAGAGTACCAGAGTAAATGGTTTCATAAATGAGGGTACTAAAGTAAAAAAAAATAGGTCTAATTGAGGTATCATTAAGGAATTTACTCCATTAGATATAAAGGATTTTAATCACTAAGTAGTTGGTGTAAGTGAGTATTTTCTCTAAACAAAGCAACAGCACAGTCATTTTGGTTTTTGCATGTCAGCATGTGTAAGTAAAAGCATTTCCAGTTCAATCCCCCAAGAAAATTACATTGATGCTCTTGCAGAAAAGACCTCATGGCATGCATTGTAACAAGAACCACGAATAAGAAAAATCAGAGGCAAAAAAACCATAACTTATGAAGAATAAAGAACTAAGCCTATAGATGTGACTAGAAAATGGTCTCTACTCGGATTAGTCCACAAAAGTATTTACAAAGATAGAGAAAATGGACGCATTCTCCTAATCAGCCAGCCAACCAGCCATTTATCTGATTAATAGAAAGTTTTTATCCTTCGTTGCAATTTTCATGAAAAAAAAGAGAGAACAAAAGGATTATTAACTATGCTGTTTGTATCCTAAATTGCTTTAATTTTAGAAAACTTGCTATTTTCAAGCATTCCTTCGTAGAGGCCTACAAACCCAAGAATTTAAACCCTTGTAACTTCATAAACGAGCATACACCAGTTCAGTGATCAAAGCGTAGCTGGGTGCCAAACTTAAAAACCGCCGTTATAACGTAATAGGAGCCTTAAATGTACTAAACCAAAATTGGTAACTCCAGAACAAACATGCACGATAAATCCACATAAAAATCGACGCAGTGAAGCAGGCAAAATGCTTGAAAGCAACAACAACAAGCAGCTTAAATCCCCAACCAAAAAAAAATTGTTTTTCAAGAAGTACCTGAACACCAGCCCACCAATCCATAAGCCAGATAAGCTGGAGCCAGAGCAATTCCGCCAGCACCCTATTAATCTTCCTATACATGCTCTTCGAGAACGGCCGTACCGCGACAAAGCAAGTGGCCTGGATTTTTATTTTTATTTTTATTTTTTCAAAAAAAAACGCCAAAACACACACACACACACACACACTTACTTCTGCGATCAACTAACACGAAAAAATCAAGTGCTAGAGAGCGGAGAAGAGAGTGAAACCCTAGAGAAGAGTCGGAATCGGGGGAGAGAGAAGAAAGCCGCGAGGCAGGGAGGTAAGTCATCATTGGTACCTGGACGACGTTGACGATGAGACCAGAGAGGAGGAAGAGGAGGCCGAGCGAGACCACCATTACCGCCGCCGCGATCGCCATTGCGGAGGGCGGAGACTGCGGAAGCGCGAGTTGGGAGAGAGAGGGAGCGAAATTTTGGGGTGGCGTGGCTGAAACGGCTCCTCCTCTCCTCCCTGCTTCTGCTTCCTCCCCAAAAAAGAACCACCCGCTACCAATTTGAGAGGAGAGAGAGAGACAGAGACGGAGTGAGAGAGAGAACCTGGGCGTCACAGATGTACGTGAGCAGTTGGATAAAGTAAATGGGGGTTGATCCGCCGGGCTTTGTACGGTCCGTCGAACAAAAAACAACCGGGCTTTGTTGTTGGGGTATTTTGTCTGGTTAAAATTTATGTTACTTCAATACACTTTTTACAACGAATATTGCCTATGTACACACAACAAATCAAAAAACTCATATATATTACCGTCAATTGTCATTTCTCTTCCTCAAGTCTTTGTATTTAAATCATAGTTAACTAAATCAATAGTTAAGGAAATAACTAACTAACTACTCCTTATTACCTAAAATAACCTAATGAAGCTCCTCGAAAAGCAACGTAGGGACGACCACCATCCGATTGGAGGTCCTCCAGCCGATGAAGTTGAGGCGAAGGTGGTTTGACAAAAAGGACCCAACTACTACCATCTATGAAGCTAAGGCCCTCGCGTGATCGATATTGGACAAGGATGTAATTGTATTGATTGTAGAAAAAGCTTGATTATACATTAAAAGTTGTTAGAGCTGGGAGAAGTGTCATCATTTCGTGGATTTTCTAATGGTGAAACTACAAACTTCTATGATCGATATTTCTCTATGGTATACTACAAGATGGTTATACATGCAATTCACTTATACACGACACTATACATGATGCTTGGGAAGTTACCATACTCGATCGGCTTCTGAGGGAAATTATTCCCATTGTACCTAGTGATTATAGGTGTTCTTATTTTGTATAGCCAATACAATAATGTGTTTGTCAACACCATATTTTGATCATAATATTTTTTTTTTTGGAGTAACCTTGAATCAAAAGTTGTTGGAATTTTGGAGATGAAACTTATACAAGCAAGAGAATTAATAGATAAAGATATTGTTGAGAAAAGCTCTCCACGGCCCTTGACCAACAAAGGATGAGGAGACATTGGTGCTTGGATTCTCTGATGACACATTGAAGCTTGTCAATGTCAAGTCCTTCCCCTACCACCTTCTTCATGGTAAGCTCTTCGATGTTAATAGCATGGATGGGAAAACCACTCTATTGCAATTTCTCGTCAGAGACGTCAGCCAATCGGAGAAGTAGGCACTTTGTGGCTACTTGAGAACAACAAAAGAGAGAAGAAGGAGGAAAAGAAAGAATCAACTAGGGTATATATATATGGAGATAAATCTTTGTTGAGGGGTTTTTATGAAAAATCTATAAGGATTATAAGGTCATTGCATTTAGCATTCAATAAATATTTTGATTTATTGTGTACATAGAGGCAATTTTCAATATAAGAAGTATATAAAGGACGATATGAGATTTAACGAGGATAACAACACACAAAATCCTTCTCATTTATTTTTTAAATCGATAGATATCATTCATTATATATTTCACTTGAGCACGTAAAAGCCACCACTAAATGATAAGTTATTCAAAATTTACAATCTAAAGTAAAAGTTTCAAATCATATGGTCAATAAAAGTCTAAAATATTACAAACCTAGAAAAAAAAAAAAACCTTATCGTCCATATTTAGATTGGTTCATGTACTCATACTTTTATACTAAATTTTAAGGGGGGAAAAAAAAAAAAGGTACATGTATGATAAATGGTATCAACTTTCTTTTTAGTTCCACCATCCAATGGTTGACATAAAAAGTGTAGGATTTAGCGTATGATTTTGTATATATAAATATTTTTTCCTGCATTTAGTCTCATCCAGATTAACAAGCAAAAACGGTTCTGTCAAATCTATCCATTCCTCTCTCAACACCCTAATAATATCTCAGACACACACACACATTCTCTCTCTACGTAAACACCGTAAGAAACGGTTGCTTCTCTCCCTACCAATTTACCACCACCCTCCCTCCTCATAAATCTCCTCTCCCTCTCTCAATTCCACCACCCCCCGCCCCACTCAACAATCCCACATGGCGTCCTCCATCGTCAACCTCAACGTCGTGCTCTCGTTGCTGGCCGTTGTGTTGACGTCATGTGCGTGCACGGCGACGGCGCAGGGGGGAGGAAACCAGCGTTCTTGCGTGCAGAAGCTGCTCCCATGCCAAGCTTACCTCCACGCCACGACGAACCCATCCGTCGGGTGTTGTTTGCCCCTCAAGGAATTGATCGACGGTGATCCGCGCTGCCTCTGCACCATCTTCAATAACGAGAAGCTTCTCGGGAGCTTTAACGTCACCAAGGATGAGGCGCTTGATCTGCCGAAGAGGTGCGGTGCCACCGTGCACGTCGACAAGTGCAATAACATTACCGGTAACAAAGCGTTAGGCGCTTTAATTAATTATAATTATTTTGGTTTTAGAATGTCTCGTTAAGATAAATCATATTTTGAACGAAGATCGTAAAGTGTATACGAATTATATACGAGTTGTTTGTTGATTTGTGCGTGTATTATCATCTATTTCCAAATTCTGTGTTTATTTTCATAGATAGATTAATATATAATATGAAAATAGTGGATTCTAGACGAGTTTTTTTTTTTTTTTTAGGGTATTCATGCCTAACTGGAATTTTCTTCCATTGAGGATGATATTATTATTTATTCAGCCAGATTCAAGTTTATTTGATTGAAAAGGATCTCCAGGTTAAATTTTTTGTCTTAAGCAATTTGAAATACTTTGTTGTCGTCCTACTGTAGCAATTTGCTTATGCTGTTCGTTGACGTTGTTATCTGAACTTTTTGGATTACAATAATGAGAGGTATGTGTTTGTTTTCCGTATTATGAAAATAGCTAAAAGTTATCTGCTTTGTTAACTAAGAAGGCTGCATGCTTCATGATCTTAAGACAAGATAATTTCCTAAACAAAAATACACACATTTTAGAAAATTTAACTTATAAGTCGTAATTGTGAATTTGTTTTGTCCAAACTTGGTTGGTATTTTGGTTTTCACAGTATAGATTAATTGACCTACTTTCACTAAACAAGACTCATATTAATACATGATATCTTAAAGCTCTCTCTGTGTCTGGCTATTAATTGCTATTAATACATAATATATTAAAGCGCTCTCTGTGTTGGGCGATTATGTGTATCTAATAAATATGACCTAGGTAGCTAGCTATCTATCAATCAGATGTGCTTCGAAATGCAATTATGATTTAAAACTTATTTTTCTAATTGTAAGATCATGACTAAAATACATGTGCAATAAATTTGGTTGTTTGCCCTAAAAATTTTCTATTGCATGCTATACCATAACGATCCAGACCAAATAGCTATTTTGAATAAAAGAAAAAATGGGGAAAAAAAAAAAAGCTACAAAAGAAAAATAAGCCCCCCACACAATAGTGTTTTGTGCTTACACATGCAATAAAATGATGTTTACAAGCAGGTTGTAGTAGAAAATTTCCCTATTTGCCATCTTTATGTCCAAGTAATTATGTTCTATTTATTATGTTTGTTGCAGCTTCTACTGCTCCAGCTCCTGGTTCCACTGTAGTAAATCCACCACCACCAGCAACACCTGCTCCTCCTGCCAAAGGTATTTCTTCAAATCTTCCAAACCCTAAAGCCCATCAACACTTGATTTTTTTTTTTGTGTGTGAGTAATGAAATGATCTCTACTTAATACCTTTGTTTTCAGATAATTATTGATTTTTTACATCCAATTTTTTGAAAAACTAATACATTTATTAATTTTGTCAGAAGCAAGTTCAACAAGTCGTGCTTACGGTGAGAAGACAATAGGTGGAGTAGTTGCTGTACTGATGATTGGATGGACGTCTATTAGTGGTCTACAGTTCTAGGCCTCAATTCTATTGTTGCACTTTGTCCTTTGAACTCTTTCTATGTCCTTGAGTGAATGAATTGGATTCTCAAACTTGGATTCATGGACATGATGAAATATATATTAATTTTCGTCTGTGGTACTCATTCACCCTTTTCTGTCTTATGGAGATTTATAGAGACTTGACAATGTCTCATTGTCACAGTGGTTGGGAGAACTTTAAACTCGTCACAGGTTTCAGGTTCTAGGTTCGAATCCTAGGACATGTATAAAAATTCACCTAAATCGATAACAAAAAAACAAAAAAACAAAAAAAAAAAGATTTATAGAGACTTCAAATATTATTAGCCAACTTACCAATCGTCTACGGTCAAAATATTGAACGTTGGTTACTTGGTTTGTTTAGGTGTAGAGACTCAATGCAAGTCGTTCCAGCAAACTAAGTTTTGTTTACACTGGTAGCAAGAACCCCTCTATCAAAATTACAGAAATGAAGGATGACCCAATATACCTAATATCAGACGATGATCATAATCATGTTAGCAATAATCAAGTATAAATAGAATTCCATTGCTCGTATTTTTCTACATTGCGATAATCATTTTAGATAAATCTTGGTTTGTTTCCGTAAAAGAAGTCTCTTCCTCTCTGAAATCAAAACCATTAGAGTCCAATGTTGCTTCTACTTGGATGGAAGCTGAGATCAGGGCCAGAAATCTTTCTCTGGCAAAATTCAAGAAAGTATTAGCGATTTATGACTGTTTGGAGCAAGATGATTTAGGCATCTCTACCTCTGAGAAACCATCTTCGTAGCCTCCTACTCCTGTGCATGCACCAGGTAATGCTCATCAATTATCAGTTGAAAATAATTATTGTCTCAATTATAGCTCTGCTTCCAATTGTGATCATGATTTTCCTTTTTCCAACAAGGATAACGTGGTTAACTCTGAGGTTAACCAAGTTGACCCGTTACTTTGGGATTCTTATGATCATTTCCAGTCTTTTTGCGAGAATATTGGAATTTTATTGACATCAAAAAATGAGACAATGTCTTTTTTTAATCAAATTAGGCAGGATTAGGACAAGGATTATATAAGTTTGGAAGATACAAATGCTTCCTCTGAGAGGGCAGGGTCCTCTTGTTCTTCCATAAATTTTTAATGATTATAGCTGCCTAGAATATTAGAGGTCTTGGATCCTGTCATAAGATGAGAGAGCTAAAAGAATTTATTCTCTCCAATAAATGTGATGTTATTATTGTTAGTGAAACAAAAAAGGAAACGTTTACTGATGGATATCTTAGGCTTCTGGGAGGTAAAAAAATTAATTCCTGGTCTCTGGTACCCTCCATAGGAGCATCTGGTGGTATCCTCATTGGATGGGATGACAGGGTTTTAAGGGAAATTAGCTGTATTTCTACCAATTTTTGTCTCTCTCTAAATTTTAAAAATCAAGGAGATGATTTCGATTGGTGGCTCACAGGGGTATATGGTCCCTGTGACCATAACCTGAAGTCTCTATTCTTTGAAGAATTACATTACATTAACAGCCTTGTTAATAATCATTGGATTCTGAGGGAAGACTTTAACGTTATCAGATTTCCCTATGAACATTCCCTTAACATAAATAGAACTATTCATATGAAAAGATTCAATGCTTTCATTGAACAGAATTCTCTGATTGACTTCTCACCAAATAATTTTTCCTTTACTTGGTCAAATTTCCATGACCATCTTATATTAGTAAAGCTTGATCGTTTCCTTGTCTCCCCAGACTGGTCAGGGAAATTCCCTGATGCTTTCTGTTCTGGTAAAGCTAGAATAGTCTCCGATCATATTCCAATCATAGTAAATACAGTGGCCCCTGATTGGGGTCCCTCCCCTTTCAGACTTTACAAATCCTGGTTTTTGTTTAGAGGGTTTTGAACAATTAACTAAGGATTATAGGGGGCAGAATGGTTATGTAACATCTGTGCTTGGTTTTTCCATTTAATATAAACCATGAATTTCTTGTAATTATTTGTGTATGGTTTATTAATGGTAAATCCAGTTTGTGTTTGTTGGCTGTAGGCTTCCTCTGTGTTTTGTGCCTTGGTTTCTCCCTTGTGGTGTATTTTCTTTGGCCAGTGGGTCGGATCCGCATTAGGACCCGTGCTTGTGGTAAACCCACTAGGGCTTGGGCTTTGACTTGGTCAAGAGCCCGCGGTGCTGTGCCGTGCTATTACCCGTCTTCTCCACGCCCGTGACTGAGCTCCCGATCTCGTGAACCTAGCGGGGGGAGGGCTGCTCGTTCCGTCCCCTCCGTCCAGAGCTACGCATAGCTGGTGGACGCCGACGGGATTCCGGGATGGCAGGCGTTGGAGGTGTTAAG
Organism: Posidonia australis; assembly: GCA_024699735.1. NCBI lineage: Eukaryota > Viridiplantae > Streptophyta > Magnoliopsida > Alismatales > Posidoniaceae > Posidonia > Posidonia australis. The sequence continues at coordinate 985 of JAMKQA010007580.1, read as the reverse complement.
AGGAGGTGTGCGGCATGGGGGGAGAAGCAGAGAAGCAGAGAGAGGGCGAGAGGGAGTGTGGTTGCTGCGGAAGTGTCGCGCGCCGGAGGAGCTCGCGCGAGTGTGGGGAGCTGGGTTGGTGCCGTGCACCGCCGGTGTGAGGGTACGCGAGGCTCATCGGAGCCAGGTACGCGTTTCCCGACTGTTTTTCCCTTTGATTTCCTTCCGCAGTTGACTAGTTGAGGCATGTTGGGTTTGAGGGAAAAATCATGAAAATGATGTTTAAATCATGCAAAAAATGGGGAAATGCTGGGAATGAGATGAATGATGTGAGCATGTTGATATCATGTTGATTTGTGGGTGTTTCGCATGATTTTTGTGGGTGTTCTTGAAGCATGCTATAGTAACTGTGTTTGGGCTTGATGCCTTTGTGAATTTTGTTAGAACAGCATGCTTAATGGATTCATGTTTTGATTGAGGGGTTTTGGAGTAGACTTGGAGGTCTACACCCCATGTTTTATTGGTAATTTTATTAGCATGTTTGGGGGGTCTGATCCTTACTCCCACTTGGGGGAGAAAAGGACGACTGTGGGCTGGGGAGTTTTCTGCAACAGCAGAAAACGGTATGCCGAATTGGTTTCGGCATACCAAAATGCTCCCAGGCGGAACCCCGTGTTGTGGCTTCGGACGATCGGAGGAAATCGGTCGACCGTTTCCCCTGAGTCTGATACATCTAATAGGGATTCGGTATACCGAAGAATTTCGGTATATCAGGGGATTTCGGCATACCGAAATGGAAAAACGGTATGCCGATTTTGAGCCCTGAACTGCATTGGTAAATGCATAGAAAATGATGATTAAATATGGTTAAATACATGATAAATGTATGGAATGCATGGAATGACATATAAGATGATGCATGTTAGTATGTTGTTTTTAATGGTGTTTTCCATGAGATTTTGAAGCATGGTTTCTGTGTATGGAATGGACCCGTGTGAGGGGTGAT
>JAMKQA010007579.1:0-56877 GCA_024699735.1 Posidonia australis | reverse complement strand
TTTCTGTAATAGCTGCTGTGACTGTCTTGTAGGACGCCGCCTCGACCCATTTCGTAAAATAATCAATGGCTACCAGAATATAATGGTGCCCATTGGATACTGCAGGATGAATGGCCCCAATAACATCAATTCCCCAAGTAGAGAAAGGCTAGGGTGATGACATGCTATGCAATTGCTGTGGGGGAGCATGTATAAAATTGTCGTGTATCTGGCAGTTATGGCATCTTCTGACAAAATGGCAGCAGTCCATTTCCATGGTGGACCAGAAATACCCTTGTAGCATGATTTTCTTGGCAAGAAGAACCCCATTCATATGTGGGCCGCAAGTGCCTGCATGGACTTTCAACATTAGCTCATCTACCTCCTTTCTGTCTACACACCTGAGGAGCATCTGGTTATAAGATCTTCTGTATAGCTGCCCGGCCCCGAGCACATATTTGGATGCTAACCGTGCCAGGGTCTTCTTATCTGACGTAGAAATGCCAGGAGGGAAACTACCGGACTTCAAAAATGCATCAATATCACTATACCAAGGTGGTTCAGCAGATGACGATGCCTCTTGGATATGCAACAATGTGCCTGCTGTTCAATGCATGTGACTGAAATGTCTATAGCTTGTGCCTCTAGGAGTGATAACCATGATGCCAAGGTTACCATGGCGTCTGCATATGCATTCTTGGCTCGCTTCATGAAGGAAAACTTGACGTCTTCAAATTCTTTAGTCAATTTCAGCAGGTGCTCATGATATAATACAAGCTTCTGGTCTTTTGTCCTCCAGTCACCATTGACCTGTGAAATAACCAGCATGGCATCGCCAAACACGTGGATCTCTTGGGCGCCTTGGTCCCTTGCTATCTGTAAGCCTAAGATACAGGCCTCATATTCAGCTTCATTATTGGTGCATTCAAATGTCAGCTTCCTTGCAAAGGGAATAAGCTGTCCTTGTGGCGTTGCTAAAACTGCACCGATGCCTCTTCCTCGCTTGTTGACTGCACTGTCGAAATATAGACACCATTGCCGCTCGTTCTGAGGTCCCTCTGGTTCCTCGTCACCCACTGCAAACAATATATCCTCATCTGGGAACTGGGTCTACAAAGGTTGGTACTCTGGTAAAGGTAACTCGGCCAAGTGATCCGCCATGGCTTGTCCTTTCATGGACTTCTGTGTGACAAAGGTGATATCGTATTGGGATAACATCACCTGCCATTTAACACATCTGCCCACCAAAGTTGGCTTCTGGAACAGATATTTGATTGGGTCATGCCGACATAACAAGAGAACCGGATATGCCATCATATAATGCTGGAGGCGCTGTGTGGCCCACACTAGGGATAAGCAGACTTTCTCTATCGAGCTGTATTTAACCTCGCAGTCATTGAACTTTTTGCTGAGGTAGTAAATAGCTCTCTCTTTACGCCCAGATTTGTCATGCTGGCCTAAAACTATGCCCATTGAATGCTACGTGGTAGAGAGATATAGTAACAAAGGGCGCCCTGGCACGGGGGGAACTAAAACTGGAGGCTTCACCAGTAGTTGTTTTATCTTGTCGAAGGCCGCTTGACATTCCTCATTCCAAGATGTCTGAGCATTTTTCCTTAGCAGTTTGAATATGGGCTCATATATAGGCGTAAGCTGCGCAATGAACCTGTTTATATATTATAATCTGCCCAATAAACCACGAATTTCTTTCTCGATGGTTGGGGGAGGCATGTCAATGATAGCCCTGGCTTTGTGAGGGTCCACTTCAATTCCCCTCTGACTGATGATATAACCTAGTAGCTTTCCAGAGGATACCCCAAATACACATTTGTTGGGGTTCAAGTGGAGCTTATACTTTCGGAGGCGCTCAAATAATCTTCTTAGACATGTGATATGGTCCTCGGGCTCTTTGGATTTGGCAATCATGTCGTCCACATATACTTCAACCTCATGATGCATAAGATCGTGGAACAAAGCCGTCATAGCCCTTTGATATGTTGCACCTGCATTCTTTAATCCGAATGGCATCACCCTGTAACAGAAGACTCCCCATGGAGTAATGAAGGATGTCTTCTCCATATCTTCTTCAGCCATTCTGATTTGATTATACCTAGAAAACCCGTCCATAAAAGACAACATCTTATGCCCTGCAGTGTTGTCCAGCAGAATATCGATGTGGGGGAGCAGGAAATCATCTTTGGGGCTTACTTTGTTGAGATCTCGATAATCTATGCACATGCGAACCTATCCATCCTTTTTCGGTACTGGGACCACGTTGGCGAGCCATTCAGGATACAGCACAACCTTGAGAAAGTTGATCTTGTACTGCTTCATAATCTCCTCCTTGAGCTTTGAAAGCCATTGGGGTCGCCACTTGCGGAGCTTCTGTTTAACTGGCCTGGAATTTGGAATTAGTGGCAATGTACGAACTACCACTTCAATATCCTGCCCCACCATGTCATCATAGCTCCATGCGAAGACATCTACGTATTCCTTCAGGAAAGACATGAACTCCGCCTTTTCTTGTTGTGATAAATTGGCACTAATGCGTGTTTCTTTTATTTCCTCTACCGTGCCGATGTTGATAAGCTCCGTTTCCTCTTCGACATGAAGATTTGGGCCTTCTGGATCATCATCAAAGAATGGAATTTATGCGGGCTCCTCCTCATTATTCGCTCCATCATCCTCTTCTTCATAGGCGATCAGTTCTGACAGGATCTCCTTTTCAAATGCCGGGTCAGTTATATCCACTGAGAAGACCTCCTCTGATCTGCGCCCTGATGGCATTTAAGGACTGTCACAGTGACCTTTGTGTTTCTATACCGGCATTGTGCTACTGCTTCTACTTCCCTGTCCGGATGATCTGAGGAGCTAAGAGTCCCTGCCTCTGATGTGGATGCCTCCTTATTCTTATTTTTCGATTTATCATTTTTTTTTGTGTTACTAACTGTACAAAGTTTTGTTTGCTGGTGGCTACTCTACTGTAGACTGGTGGGGCCGCCATCTGTCTCACTCGTACTTGCTTCACGATTTTGACCCTCACCCTCAAGGCGAGGCTTATATTGCCAATACCAACTAGACCCGCCTCCCGGCTGACTGGAGATTAACTCCAATGGTCTAGTATCCCTTTCATCTGTTTCCTGCAGGACCATAATTGAAATCTGGTCTTGGGGTGGTACTGATGTGTCCACTGGTGGTGCTGTAACAACTGCTTTGCCCTTTCTTCTCCGGTCATGCTCTACTATATCTTCTGCAAGCATATCTTGCTGCTCCTGAAATAACAGGTCCAGATCCCCGATGTCATCATTTGAGTCTGTCTCTTGGACTATAATATGAGCTGCTGACTACTCTGTCTACTCACCGCTCTGCATGATATCCTGCCATGTACCCTGCCATTCTAGCTGGCTGTTGTCTTGATATGAACCCTCTAGGCAAATCCAGGCTGGTGGTGTTAACACTGCATAGGAACTGTGGTTTGGATCCATGATGCCTGCGCTAACAAAGTTGGATAAATCTCGTGGAATAATCATCTTGGAAGACTTACCCCGACGTTGTGATCCCTTCCTCTGGCTACATCGCTCGTAACCCAAACCGTCTCTCTCAACCCATTCTTCGGCTTCAATTGGCTTGGTGATTCCCTCACCATAGAGCATAAGAGGTGATCCTTTCTCATATCCCCATTTGCAACACAGGTTGTCGATCATCAAACGGGGGTTGCTAGAAGTGGCCAAATGGCCAGCAAGCTCTGAGGGTGGAATGAAATTAACTGGTTCAAACCGATTAACCCGATAGAGGACATCGGTAGGTTTAGGCTTGAAGTGAACAGAATGCAGGGTTAGAGCTGAGACAGACTCAACCTTCTCCATGTCTTCTTCCAGGACAACAACAACGTTGTCATCCCAACAAAACTTAATCATGCGATGGAGGGTTGAAGGAATGATTTGATGCTTGTGAAGCCAAGGGCGTCCAAGCAAAAGATTGAAACAAGGTTTGATATCTACGACATAGAACTCCACGTCGAAGCGAGCAGGGCCAATGGTCAGGGGAATGATTAGAATTCCAAGTGCATCATGATGCGTATTATCAAAAGCTCTCATCCCTTTCACAGCTGGTATAACGTCCTCAGACTTGAATCTGATAGCACTTACTGTGCGCAAGGGGCAGACATTAAGGCCTGCTCCATTGTCCACCAGTGTGTGGGGGATGCGAAAACTTTGATATTGCGCAGTGATGAACAAGGGAGAGTTGTGATTGGTGCCAGAAGGAGGTAACTCTAGGCTAGAAAATGAGATAACCTGAGGTGCCGTAATCATTCCTACCATGTTTTCAAGGGTAGCAGGCTCTATAGACTGGGATACACGAGCTGCCTGAAAGACCCTAAGGAAAGCTTCTCTATGCTCGGCCGATGTATGGATTAGGTCCCAAATGGAAATATCGACTCTAACCTTCCTTAGCTGGGCAGTGTTGTCAACTGAAGGTTGGCTGCTAGTGGTAGGATTAGACGGTGCTACTCTAGGCATAGGTGGCTAAGGAGAATGTGCCTGGGGTTGGGCAGGGTTTACTGCTATAGGTGCTGGTGACCTAGATGACTGGGCTTGCAACTAGTTAGGGACTTGGGTAAAGGAGTTAGGCCTGGTTGCTGGGGGTTTGTATACTCTACCCGATCGCGTCACCTCTGCACACATTCCTGTGGCATAATTGTAAGGAACACGATGCGTGTCGTGGGTCAGAGTAACAACAACTGGGGGACGGGCTACTAACTGTACAGGTGATATTGAAGGATAAGGGCGAGTAGGGGTATTTACCTGGGGGTGCTGGTAGTACTGGTGAGGGTATTGGTGGGTTTGAGGGTGTGCTGGTTGTCTTGGCCTAGACTGGGGCCAAGCTGCTAAATAGATTGGAGTAGGTGTCTAGGGATATGCTATAGGTGGCACCTCAGGGTTCTCTGACTCAATAGTAAGATGGATCATAAAAACAAATTCCACGGCATTATCGAGGAAGGAGCGATACAAACAGTAGGGAAAAGGAGAAGATACATCATGAATAAAAGCGGTTGGGCAGATAGGGGAAGAAACTGACCCAGAAGGAACCAATGAGAAAGAAGCAGAAGAAACAAAATTAACTCCCGAGGAACCTTGCGGATGCTGTGGCAAGGGCTGACTAAGTATGCTGGGGTGTGCTGGCTGTGCCTGCTGTGCTGGGTGTGCTACTAGGGGATGTGCTGGGGTGGCTGCCTAGGTATTAATTACAATGACCCTCTGATCAATCAAATCCTGGACAGCGTCCCTGAGTGTGAGACAATTGTCCGTCGTGTGGCCAGCCACCCGATGGAAATTGTAGAACCCATTGGCATTGTACTAGGTTGGCAGCGGATTAGGCAGAGGGTGTACCTCCATCAACCTCAGCAAGGATGCGACTTTAGGGAATACCATGCTCAACGGCTCCACTAAAGGGGTATAGTGGCGTTGGTCACGGCGTTGTCGCTACGGTTGTGGATGTGCCAAAGGTGGGCGCGTCCTAGCCGGTGGATTAGGATATACTAGTGTAGCAGTGGGGGTAATATGTGATGCATGTTGTGCTCTAGGTGTAGGCGTGGGTGCATAAACTACTTGGCACTGCGGAGGTGGGCGGACATCTGCTAAAGTAGCAGGGGATCTAATGTAAGAGACGATATTCTTGGAGGGATCCCGCCTCCTGGGTGGATTGGTGTTGGGGTTGTTGCTGCTGCTAGGGCCACTATGTGAGGAAGTGGCCTAATTGGCAAATGCTGAGAGTGCTGGAAAACTGCCACCACGCAGTGAACTCTCAACACCAGCGCCCGCCTGGAGCAGTGCAGAGAAAGTGGTGACAAGCTGAATGCTAAGCAGAGCCTCGATCGCTGGCTGTGCTCCCCAGATGACTATCTCAATAGATTCCTCGTCAGAGGGTCTATCCTTGACTTGTGAAGCCAAAGAGCGCCAACGTCCAAGATACTCCCCAAATGCTTCTTGGGGACTCAGCCTGAGAGCGACTAGGTCCTCCTGCTTGGGGACTAAGTCGAGGTTAAAGGAATATTGCTCCAGGAACGCCTACGTAAGACACGGGATCTCCAGGAATATCCCAAGTCCTGATGGTGGCCATGTTGAGGGAGGTGAACCATTTCAACACGGGCCTCGTAAGACTGTTCTGGAACAAGCGGATCAACAACCGTTCGTCAGCCTGAAGCTGAGCGAGGTCTCCACAATAAGCTTTGAGGTGACCAATTGGGCAGCCCCTACCATTGTATTTTTCAATTTCTGGAATATGAAAATTCGGGGGGGAGAGTCGCCTCTGGGAAATAACAGAGGTCCTGGAATTGGTAGGACTGGTGGTCTCCACCTTGCACTTGCCGGAGAGCACGTTCCAGATCGTTTACTCTCGCGAGGAGAGCATCTGGAGCTACTGCAGTTTTGGACTGTGCAGTAGAGGCGGGTGCCGCGTACACTGTATGGGTCGCCCCTAAGGGTTCCTCTGGATCCACCATTCCACCGTCTGGTGCTACGGTAGGAAGGCCAGTGTACCCGTGCATGGGTGTAGTGTGCTGTGGAATGAAGGATGAGGCCTGTGTGTGATAAAATGGTGAAGGAAAAGTAGGGGCTGGTGCAACTAGTGGTGCAGAATGTGGGAGCAAGAGTTGTTGGACCGGGATGGTATCAACACTCACGGATGGTAATGCTCCCACCGGCCAAGAGGGCTGGCCACCAGATAGGAGGGATGCATGCTGAGATGGGTGTTGTGCTGGTGTAACAGAGGGTAATGCCGAGACCCCTATTGCCGAAGAGACAAGGGATGGCGACGGTTGTGGTGGGAGTGCAGTAGGTGCAAACTGTGGTCCTAAGGCTGGTTGTGCAGGCAACTCGAGAGCCTGGAAAGACAAAGATGAGAAGGGCTGGAGCGCTAGTGCCAATATCTATAGTTGCTGGGTGAGGGCCGACATCTGTTGCAGTTGCGCGGTCACGGGATCGTAGCTGGTGGCTCCGAAGGAAGGAGGCAAGACAAGGGAAGAAGCAAGAGGCTGAGATCCCAGTTGTCCAAACTGGGGGGTAGCTACTACTGAAATAGCCACAGTAGGAGGAGGGCTAGTAAACACATAACCCTAAAGGGAGACAGGCTCGACTGCTATGGCCCCAACAGCACGAGAAGACCAGGCAGGTGATCCCGATGGTGGGGTTGCCACGAGCACACAAAAATGAGGTGGCGGAGGTCCTCCAAAGGCTAAGGCAAAAGTGGAGGCAGTAGAGATGACAGGAACAGACACATAGGAAGAGTGTCCCGAGGTGGGGACCTCCTCCTAGACAGCAGGGGAAAGGGACTTGCCAGCATGCTGGGCCATCGCGGATCATGAGCGAGTGAGGATTGGACTGCGGCTAGGAAGAACAGGATGAATCCTAGGACGAGCTATCATCGGAAGTGACCAAATAACTCGGGAGATGCGATCGAAAATAAGGTCGCAAATAGAGTCAGTGAAAGCAAAGATCTCGAGCTCAGGCTCAGAAAACTCACAGATCAGAAATCCTTTGCACATAAACAAACAAGCCAGTAATGATGCAATTATTATGGTGGTATGCAATGCAAATGCATGCCTCTAGTATGCACTCTCTCACCAACTAGGGATGTCCTATCAAGCTATCTACTCCGGGTTCACACACTAGGGTGAATAGGTCGCCGACTCAATTTTAGAAAAAGTAAGGTCCTCGTTCTAAATCCCAGCCAAAGCCTTAGCAGTGAACGAGTGGTGCCTTCGGAGCCTCAACCTCTGCCAAAGTAGTAGGCTGTGCCATCTACGTACACCGACACGACCCCGGACAAAGGGGACAAGCCCAATTTTTCATTCCACGCCAAAGCCATTAGGATGAACCATCGAAACATGTCCTTCACAGACTGTATAGGTAAGCCTAGGAGAGGAGAAGATGCATGCCCTATATGATGTATGCAAAGTATGCTTTAATTCTTTTACTTGCAAGCTTATTAAACCATGGGGGAAGATTTGCAATTTGTCCCTAGTTTACCTTATGCTTTGATTTTGGTTGTTATGTTTCCATTGACCAAAAGGGGAAGCAAGCACGTCTCTAATCTCCTAGGCATGGCATATACAAGAAGGGAAATAAACTTGCAAGTAGACATGGATAAAAAAACGAAAACATGTGCTACGATATGTGCAAAAGTGGTGACATGGCAAATGTGTAAAAGGAAAAAACAACAAAGGCAAAGGCAATGCATGCAAAAAGACACCATTAAAAAGAACAACAAAGTATAGCATGGCAATAAGCAAGCAAGGAGAAAAGCTGAAGCAAAAGAGAAACCAAAACAAAGTCGGGATCTGGTTATTCCCAGCAGAGTCGCCAGTTCATGAAACCATGCCGGCGAGAATGGCAAAAATATATATATGCCAAAGTCGACAAAGTCACGGCAAAAATAAAATATATGCAAATGCAGGAGTTGCCACCTAGTCTATTAAAATGGATGACGAGGAAAACCATATAAAACATGAAAATCATGCAAAAAACAAGGGAAAAGGTCTTGAACCAGAAAAATATGGGTAAGGATCCCTGTTATGCACGAGGAAGGTGTTAGGCACCCTCGTACGCCCGATAAATCGGTCTTCTATTGGTTTCTCTTTTGCTTATGAAATGTCGGATTTGCAGCCTTTGTTGTACGCCCAAGGGCAATATGCCATGCCATGCTAAAGAGTGTGTGGTGTCTAAAATATAGGTGCATGATGTGTACAGGTGTGTCCTGATGCTCAGAAATATCGCTCTCATGCTGGGTCAAGTGTTGATGCAAGAATATTGCACAATAAGATCAAAGATCTAATATCTTGAGTGATTTATCATCCTTGCTTTGCTATATGCCTAATGCAATCTAAAATGCATGAAAATAGTTGAAAACATAGTTGTGCTATCCTAGTACATCAAGGAAAAAAGCCAAAGAAAACTCAGAAGCGAATCGAGTCGAGAAAGCATGCAGAAACATATAAAAACCTGCAGTGTGCTACTGAAAACAGGCCAATGAGCCTGTTCTGTGCACCAGACTGGTGCTCTAGTCTGGTGCGCCACCTATGTGTGTCTAGGTGGGCCAGGAAAATGTGCTGAGGGAAAATAGAAAACTATGCAAAGCCAAAACACCAGAGAAAGCATTCTAGAACAATATGTAGTGTGAAATCCTTTGTAAAACTTGGAAAAACATGTAAATGCAATGATTTATGGACCCAGTGCTCAAGGGCCTGTAGCCTCACACAAGGTCCCACCTATTTTGTGCTAAAAGAGGGATGCAGGATTCAGCCATGCTACTGGATCATGGGCTGATGCACAAGGCTCTCCACGTAGGAGTAAAGTGCAACCAGCCTACTAGATTCTAGCCAAGGACTGAATATCCAAGGGGTGAAAACAATTGGAAAATGATCTGGTTTAAAACCGAAAACATGCATGTAAAATCTTGGAACATCAAAGAACCAACAATAAAAGAATCAAGCTCGAAGTCATTCATAAAGCCATGCAAACAAAGATGCTAATGTGAGTGTTTTGCTCTCCAACTAGTCTGGTGCACCTGCTTGGTGCGCCAGAGTGGTGCTCTGGTTTTGTGCGCTCGATAGAGTCTGGATCAGACTGCAATCTGATCCAGAATCTATCCCAGAAAAGAGATGGGTGATTCATGCTAATGCAGATTGATTTATGCCATTGTTAAAAACTGAAAACATGATGGGATGCACATGATCGAGAAGCCATCATGTTAATCATGTAATTTAAAAACGAGTTGATGGGTTCATGTATGAAACATGCAAAGTCCCATGGAAAAGAACATGATATGAGCAAATCCCACCAAAACACAAACAAGCTATCTTATCTCTACTGCATGATTTTATCATTTAGAAGCTTGGCATGGATTTATGTGTAAAGAAACAATAAGAGAAAGACAGCTTATATATGCAAATGGTGCAGATTTTATGCTAGATGAAAAGTAAGTATGCTTGCAAACAAGAGTATAGATTAACATGGAGAACATCTTACAAAAAGAATAAGCAAAATCATCACTGAAATTTCATGAAAACATGACAAAAACAGAACATATATAAGCTTCTAGCATGCCTTATTCCAATGTAAGAAGTAAAAAAGAAAAGCGAGAAGGCCTACCTTGTCCTGGAAGTTCCTTCAAAGAAGACTCGTGATAATAAGCTCCTTGATGCTTTGGAAGTGCTGAGGATATCTCTGGATGCAAGAAGAAAGCTAAGAACTCAAAGGGGCAGCTGTGGAATTTTGGTTGCAATTGTGTGTCTTGAACTTTCTAATCTTCCAAATGGCTACCTATAGGTGTTTATTTATAGGGATTTCTCAAGGGTAACTCATGGAATGCAAGGGGCCACGTAGACGAAAAGCCTGGAAGATTCCATGGCATATTCGTTGCTTGAGGTAACAGCCATGGGAGGTGGAAAGCCAGCAACCCGCAGCTTGTGAAATGGCTGGGCGCCTAGGATGTGCGCCTGGCATGTGTGCCTGCTAGGTGTGCTAGGTAAATGTGCTAGCTAGGTGTGCCAGGTAGGTGTGCTAGCTAAGTGTGCTAGGTAAGTGTGCTAGTTGGGTGTGCCAGGTAAGTGTGCTAGCTAAGTGTGGTAGGTAAGTGTGCTTGCTAGGTGCTCTCTCCTACCTATCTGAAGTTCTAGTTGGGCTGCGGGTTTGCTATGGGTTTAGGGTTGGTTCAAGGGTTAGCCACATCCAAAGCAACAACTGGAAAGCTATCAATGAGTCACCGCATAATCGGGGTGTCTACACATCTGTAGACACACCAAATGCTTGTAGCTGGACCCTAAAACTAAACCCTAGCCCAAAACCATTGACCTAGCCCAAAACCCAAGACCTAGCCTAAACCCTACTCCATAACCCTATGCTTAGCAAACCCAAGTCTAAAACCCTATACCTAGCCAAAGCACTAGTCCAAAACCCTAGTCTTTGCAAACCCTAGTCTAAAACCATAGACCTAACACTAAATCCAAAACCCTAAGATAGCCTAAACCCTAACCTAAAACGCAAGACCTAGTCAAAACCCTAGTCCAAAACCCTAGGCTTAGCAAACCCTAATCCAAAACCCTAACAACCTATAACAACCTCTAACAACCCTAACCACTTTCCACTCCACCATAACAATCTATAGCAACCTCTAACAACCCTAATCACTTCCCACACCACCATAACAACCCTATCCATTTCCCACCTCACCATAACAACCCTAACCGCATCCCAATCCAACATAACAACCTCTAACCACCCATAACAACCCATAACAAACTACCTAGCCATTGCAAGCCTATAAATACCCCCTATTTGCTAGAGAGGAAAAGGGGGGAGAAATGGAAGAGGAAAAACATGGAAAATTTGAGAGGAGAGCAACCAAGGAGATTTCTTCTAACTAGAGCAACCAGATGAGTCTCAGATTAGAGAGGAAGCTCAGATAGGAGAAAAACCAAGGTTCAGGCCAACACTAGTGAGCTCCAACGACCACCATCACTGCCATCTTAGCTAGACCAAGATCCCAGCTCAATTTCTTTCAATTCTAGTTCCTTAGGACCTCCACAACCTTCCTCAATCGATTCCAGTAAGGCTAGGTGGTTTCCTTGGCCGGAATCAGGAAGTTTTACGGTCATTGGACCTGATTCTCCGACAGGAGTGGTGGGGGCACGAATCCAATGAGTGATTTGTGCCAATCCGTCTCTCTGGACATCGTTGGAGGAAGATCTCTGGATGCAGTCCCACCATCGCTGGAGAAGACGACCCCTAGAAGGAGTCGACCGCGCATCTGCCACATCAAGGCTCCGCTTAGAGCATCGAAAAATCTTCCTCACCTTTCCCTCAAGCCTCCAAAAGCATCATTGCCACAATTAGAGCCTCGGTCCCTCTCTACAGTCGCCATTGTTGAAAACAACATAGAGCGCGATCGGGAGAGGAGCTCACACAGCCATTCTTTCTTCCAGAAGGTGGGAAACGCTCCTCTGCATGTCGTCGACCCACCAGAAGCTCCGAAACGCCACGCTGCTGCCACCAGTAGCTCCTACTTCTCTGGGCCAGTTGCTGGAGTGGTGGCGACGGCGAGGGAGGTGGGAAGCGACCTTCGACCGTCCAGTGCCTCATCAAAGCCGTTGGATGTATCCCTTTTCCATCTTTCTTGCTCCCCTCATGTTTGGATTCCAAATCAGGCATCAGGGAGGTTGTAAATGGCGTTCCATGTGACCATCGACAACAAGGTTCCGTTGTCGGTAGTCGTCATGTTTTTGAAAAAAATAAAATAAAATAAAAAGTTTCTTTTTAAAAAAACTTGATATCTTTTCTTTCCTTGCAACTAGGTCCTTATTTCATGCATTTAAGCCCCTACATGAGATTTTTAATCATTTTAATAATGATTTGTTTTGGAAAATTTCAATGTGACCCTTGCAAATTTCTTTTAATAGTTCACAGGCATTAAATTATGACATAAAACCCTCTGATTTAGTTTTCATTCATTTTAAGTCCATAATTTGCATGAAAAACCAAAAACTTCATTAAAATTGTTCTAAATGCATGATTTTCATGTACAATTGCAAATTAAACCCTAGAGATTCAAATTTTTACTCAAATGTGTTCAGAATTTCATTTTAAACACATGTTTTACTGATAAAATTACATATTTGCCCCTAGGAGTGCTAATTTTACCAAAGATGCACTGTTTTGCACATTTAACCCCCTACTTCTTTAAAATTGCATAAAATGTGTTTTCTTAAACATCTTAGCTGATTTGGCCCTGGAATCACAGTCTTTATTTTGAACATGTGATTTTTGCACAAAGGCTCCTAGAAATTTGCATACTTCACACATGCTTTCATTCTGTATATTTTGCTACCCTTTTTAATGCGTGTATCCTTATGCCTTCTTCCATCTTCTGATTTTCACGATTTTTGTTTGATTTAGATATTCATCGCCCAGAGGCGTACATTAACAGGCTTGACAATGTCGACATTGACTTGAATAAGGATTATTTTCTCCCATTTGATTTTCTCAAATTTCTTTAAGTTTCCGTTGATTTGCGTGACAATTTCCGAGTATTCCCAATTTTCACGATTTTTCTCATTGCCCAAAGGCGTACAGTGAAATGGCATTTTCAATACCTACACTGTCCCTCAGATTATTTTCCTTATTATTTCTTTTCTTCTCTTTGATTTGGCATGTTTTCGCATTCATCTTAGGCATGTGCCTTTGGAGTAGACAAGCATACACACAACAGACCATTAGTAAGCAGGAAACCTAGAAAGATCGATTACTTCGGGCACATGGGAGTGCCTCACACCTTTTCCATGTGTAAGAAGAATCCTTATCTTTTATCTTGCCAACATTGATTTGTGCGCAACATCCATTTGGCACGGAGCGTACATGTGTTTTCTTCGCTATGATTTCTTTAGTTTTTTTTTTTTCCTTTGTGTTTGGTTTTCCTCGTCTATCCATTAAGAGACTAGGTGGTGACTCCTTTTCCTTATCCTTTTCTTATCCGTCCTTGGTGTTTTTGAGTCTAGTCTCCTTCTATGGATTCACCATCTTCACCGTGACCATATCGAGACTCATCGTGTCTTCCCAAGCACCTTGGAGAGTTGTGTGGGGTTCCACTTGCATGGTCACACGCTTCTCCAACCGTTACAAATCTAATACCTATTTTGTTAAATATTTCAAGTGCTTTTGTAGCATATAATGTCAATCCCGTAGCAAATCAATTCCAATGAGCCTTGCAACCCCTTACTTTTAGTAATTGACTCTCTTACTTCTTCAATAAATGTTGGTTCTTCGATCAAGTTTTTAATTTCTTTCTAGTTAGATAATTCCTGTGTTTCGAATATTCAGTCTCATTCTTCGCTTTAGACAAGGATGCTATTGAGATATTGGGCCCTCATGGTATTTCTTACACATTTCGACGATTGGTTGAGCGAATAAATCAACTTCAAAGTGGATCTGTTGTGCGATGAGTGTGTTATGAATTGTGGCCACCTGCCTGCTTTCTTTGGTTGGTGGGGGTAGCTCCTCCATTATGGGTAAATGAGAAACCTAACTCTACGAACTCGTGGAAAGTCTTCACGTCGGGCGTTAAGATTAAAGCTTGTTGTAGTGCTAGGAGGAATGCAAGTGAATGAATCCTATCCTTGGGCGAGATTGAAAGTAAGTGAGGGTACAAAAAGCTTTAAGTGGGTGCTTGTTGTCTACTTCGCGAGCCTTCACTGCCGAGTTCAGGGAATTCTTTTCATTCATCTGCCACAAGGTAGTCAAAAGAAAGAGAGAAAAGGGTGGCTAGGAAGCTGGAGTCATTGCGGTTGTATGTCATGAGGTCCCTATGGACAAGGGGACAAGTTCATCATCATTTTTAGGCACATGCAACCCCCTACATCCATCCCATTGCATTCCATCATCTCGTGTTGTATTGTACCATATGTATCAGAATCGAGGAGTGAGCTTCAGTTTTATATTGATAGAGATCCTCCTTCCCGTCCCCCTGGGATTGATTGTCCGTACTAACTACATGGTAGTGGTATAGGGCACGCAATTGCTAGAGCATGGGAGAATTAAGAGTAATGATTTCAGCAAGAACAGCTTGGCAGACTCCTCGAGGAAGTCAAGGGACACCCCAAGTCTAATATTTCTTGATTGTTTAGGAAGAGAGGTATGGGAGAGCAGCTTTTTCGAGCGAGACTCTGGGATCTCATGTAAACCACCAAGATGTGGTGAAGGGAGGATATTAGAGGAAGTAGTGGGTTGAGATTCCCCTACGAAGAGTCGAATGTGGGGAGACCCTCACGTCTGATTTGGAGGGTGGGGATATCCCGACCCTACTATCATTATGCCTTTGCAATGTTACTTGGTTCAACTCCATTTGTGATCTTTTCTCGTATGTGGGACTCTCTATTTTCTTGGGTAGATAATCAATCATCTTTCATTTTGATAGTGAGTCGCTTTTTTAATGATCAATCTTTTCTAGAATAATTGAGCAAACTGGAGGAGCATGCTAGGATGGCTTGGTAAGCAAGTAACTTGTTATGTAGGTGCCAACTCCTAGTTCTTCCTCTCCTTTCTTTCTTTTTTGTTGGTTGGCAAGGGTAGGACTTCTCTTGCTTGGCGAGCACATCTGATTAGTTAGTCCTGTCCTAAACAACATCCCGTTCAGTTGCTAAAAGATAGATGCTTATAATGTTTCCAACTTCGACATATATGTTGCAAACATGAGATGGAACCAGTTGATTGATTACTCACCTAAAGACGGCCTATTGTGGGGACATTTCCCAACTTGCTTCATTCGAAAAGCTCCTTGGTTGTTCCAAAAGAGGCGAATCCTGGTCCCACTCTCAATTGGTTCACGTCGTTAAATGCCTCCTCTCCTCTTTCACATCATGGGACGATGGAAATGTCACGCTTGTTCCTTGACCAATAAATACTCTTACAACCTTGATTTGGAGCCTTGTCTAAGGCCTTGACTCTCTCACTTGAGAACCTAATGAGTCCCTCTCTACTTTTGTTGGTAAATGGAGAGTTGTAGCCGCTAAACTAAAGAATAGGTTGACCGAAGCGGAACAAATTGATCTTATAGTTTTGGCCATGGACCCGGCCATGGTAGGATACCAAATTCTAAAGTTCTGCCTAACCTACGTTCTCCACCCTTATTTTAGTGGATTGGTCTTTGGGGAGAACTAAGGAACGCAAACTAACCCCAAAACTCCATTGGAGGTCGACGGACCATAAAGCACTAACCAAACCCTTAGAGTCTAAGCCCAAATTCTTTCCCTCTTTGGCCTCAGTATCACCTTGATCCTCGACCACTCCCCCATCCCAAGGCTAGAAAGTGTCAAAGTGATGTTGGCGGGGCAAGTTTAGTGACTAGGCAGGCTGAGGAAGTGGAACAAGCAAGCGAAATTACGTGAGAGAAAGAACCTCTTGGTAGAGTCCCCTGGAGAGCCTCTTTCTTCATCATTCCATTCTTTATAATTTTTTGTGGATTGAGTAAACCCATTTATCACAATATTCTAGAGTTCATAATTTATAGATTTTAAGTAAATTATCAACCAACATTTCTAGTAGTTATAGTTTAATCCATCAAAAAATGGAGGCCTATTAATGCTTTGTCCCTCAATCATGTTATTACTAGAGGAAGTCCTAACTCTAGAAGATATTTAAATCTTAAGTTCTAGAAAACATGCTCTAATACCAATTATTGGATCAAGAGGATTCTCTAGAGGGGAGTGAATAGAGAAATTTAGTATTTTAAAATTTTACTTAAGGTTTTCCAATAACAAACACAATTAATGATTGAATTTGAACTACTAATTAATCATGCATAGAAAGAAGAGAGACGATGAAATGCACAAATATTTTATAGTGGTTCAGCCAAATCCCAGCCTAATCCACTCCTCGATATACCCTCGAGTGTTCCCTTTAACTATATATGTAACCATGCCGGTGGAACCTTGCACGACTCCATGGTGCATGAAAACACAAAAGGAGTCCCGATATGGTCACGGGGAAGATGGTGAATTCGAAGAAGGAGACTAGACTCTGAAACACCAAAAAAATTATGAAAAGGATAAGGAAAAGGAGTCACCACCTATTCTTTTAATGGAAAGAGGAGGAAAATCAAGACACATATGAATGCAAGAAAATGATGCAAATGAATGTAAGTGAATGCGTGTATGCTATGTACCTAATGGATGCAACACTTAGCCATTGTGGGCCAGAGAAAGGATAAGGATTCTTGTTACGCATGGGGAAGGTGTTAGAAACCCCCATAAGCTCGAAGAATTCGGTCTTTCTTGGTTTTTTGCTTACTAATCATCTAGTGTGTGTATGCTTGTCCATTATTAATGCACATGCCTAAGATGAATGTGAAAACATGACAAATCAAAGAGACAAAATGAGTAAAAGAGAAATGATAAGGAAAGTAATCCAAGGGACAATGTAGACATCGAAAATGCCACTTTACAGTATGCCCTTGGGTGATGAGGAAAATCATGAAAATCAGAAATATTCAGAAGGAGTCACGCAAAATAGTAGAAACTTAAGAAATTTGAAAAAATCAAATGAGAGAAAAAAAAACCTCATTTGGGTCGATGATGGCATTATTGCCTGTTAAAGTACGCCCTTGGGCGATGAAAATCCAAATCATGAGAATCTGGAAAAATTCAGAAAATAAGGTGAAAAACTAGTTTTGAAATAAGTTTGAAATGCATGCATGATGTAAGAAAGTTTGCATGAGAAAATAAGCATGAACAAATGGGGAAAAAGTACAAATGAAAGCATGGGTGAAATATGTAAGTTTTGAAGGGCCTATGTGCAAAAATTACATGTTCTTGGGTAAAGATTGATGTTTCCAAGGTTAAATCAGCATAAATGATAAAGAAAAAACATTTTGTACAATTTTGGGGAAGTTGGGGGTTAAATGTGCAAAACTGTGCATTTTTCGTAAAATTAGGATTGCAAGGGTCCAATCTGTTATTTTGCCAGCAAAACATGTGTTTAGTGTAATTTTGATAAAATTCAGGGTTAAATGTGCAAATTAGTAAAAGAAAAACACAAGGGCCACATTGCAAATTTTCCAAAACAAAACATTATTTAAATGATTTATAAATGAATGCATGGACTAATATGCAAAATAAAAGGACTTAAATGCAAGAAAAGAAAAGAAAAGAATTTTTCTTAAAAGAAGCTTTTAAAAACAGTCCACGGTCGCCGGCGACGACCATCTAGGAAGCCATCAAAGGCTTCCCTGACGCCTGATCTTTGCATCCAAATAGGTGGGAAGTAAGAAGGAAGAGTAGGGAGAAGATCCATCGACTTCGATCAAGCTTGGAACAGCCTGGTTCTTCACCCCACCACACTCGTCGGCATCACGACTCCGACGACAAGCTCGAAGAAGACAGAGCCATTAGAGGCAGTGCAGCAGCGGTCCAGGGATCATGGAAGCTTAACAGGGTGGAGAGGGAAGTTTGCCACCACTTGGGGGCAAGAATGGCACTACATACTCCCCTCCCGACCAAGCTCACCATCGCCTCCGGTGACGTCAATGGTGGGGCACGATCGTGGCATGGAGAGGGGTTCTGATGCTTCTGGATTCCAGAGGGAGTGGAGAGGGAGGTGCACTAATGCTCAGGAGAGGGCTACGATGCGAGAGACGCGCGATCGATCTTTAACAGAGGTCGTCTTCTCCGGCGACAGTGGGGCTACGACCGACGAGCTTCTTCCAGTGGCTGTTAGGGGGCTACGCAGCTTCCAAAGTAATGGAGAAGCAAGGGGAGATCTCGACTAACTAGTCCTTATCCTACTAGGCAAGAATCACTCAGTGGATTCATGCCCCCACTTCTCTCGTCGGAAAATGGGTCTAGTGACCCATAAAACTCAAATTCCATCCAAGGGAGCTTCCATTCTCCACTGGAATAATTCCAAGGAGGTTAAGGAAGACCTAGGGGATGAAATGGAAGAGAATTGAACGCTGTTAAGAGAATACCTGTGCTGGCAATGAGTGTGGGCTGCTTGTGGTCACCAAAGCTCACTGCAGACGGTGGTTGGAGGTCTAAACTACTCCTCCTCCGAGCCTCCTTAGTGGTTTGGAACTCCTCTATTGCTCTAGTTGGCTTGATTGCTCTGGTTTGAGTGATATCCTCTTCGTTTCTCCCCACTGAAGTTTTCTCTTTTTTTTCCGACTTTTTCCTCTCTGTTTTCAAGCCTTTCTCCCCTCCCCTTTTCATTTTGCCAATGAGGGTATTTATAAGCTTGCAATGGCTGGGTTGTTTGGCTTGTTATGGGTTGTTATAGATAGCTAGAGGTTGTTATGGGTTGTTATGATGAAGTGGGAAGTGGTTAGGTTTTGTTTAGGTGGAAAAAGGTTATTATAGGTTGTTATGGGTTGTTGTAATGGAGTGAGAAGCGGTTAGGGTTTGTTTAGGTTGTTAGAGGTTGTTATAGGTTGTTATGGGTTGTTATGATGGAGTGGGAAGTGGTTAGGGTTTGTTTAGGTAATTATAAGTTGTTATAGGTTTTTATAGGATGTTATGATGAAGTGGGAAGTGGTTAGGGTTTGTTTATGATTTAGGATAGGTTTAGGGTTTTTGATTAGGGTTTAGGCTAGGTTTAGGGTTTTCTATGTTTAGGGTTTTAGATTAGGGTTTAGGCTAGGTTTAGGGTTTTGGATTAGGGTTTGCTAAGTTTAGTGTTTTGGATTAGGGTTTAAGCTAGGTTTAGGGTTTAGCTTTTGGTTTTAGGATCGTTTAGGGTCTAGCTGCAAGCTTATGGGGAGTCTACGGATGCCACTCCCTGAGCAAGGTCAAAGGACGAATGGAGCAGAGACAGATGGTTAGGGTTGACATAGACGCCCCACACCCTCTTACAAGGAAAAGAGAACTGGATGTGAAGACCACTGCTTTCATAGCACACACCGAGAATGAAATAGCACAAAGTTATCGGACTTGTGAACCATATTGTTTGGGTTATTGGCCCACTCCAAGCGATGTAATGGTTGTCAACAAGGTAGTTCGGGCTACCAGCTCAAGAGAAAGGGTGCATGACAGGATACCAAACCTACTGACGAAAAAGATAGATGCCTTGGCAGGTGTCAATCGGGTAGTTGGGGGTACAAGCCCAAAGTAGGAGGTTGGTCTAGTCCATCTAGAACATGACCAAAGTAGGCACCATCAATCCCAAGCTCTCCGAGCAAGAATCTAATGGGACATGGTAAGTTTCGGACCTACCCACCAAAGCATGGTAAGTTTTGGACTCACCGACCAAGAAAATGGCAAGTTTCAAACTTACTGATCAAGAGATGGCAAGTTTCGGACTTACTGACCAAGAGATGGCAAGTTTTGATCTTACCGAACAGGAGATGGCAAGTTTTGGACTTACTGACCTAGAGATGGCATGTTTTGAGCTTACCGATAGAGGGATGGCAAGTTTCGAACTTACCGACAAGGGCATGGCAAGTATTGAACTCACCAACTGAGAGATGGCCAGTTTCAAACTTACCGACCAGGGCATGGCAAGTATCGGACTCACCGACTGAGAGATGGCAAGTTTCGAACTTACCGACAAGGGCATGGCAAGTATTGAACTCACCAACTGAGAGATGGCCAGTTTCAAACATACCGACCAGGGCATGGCAAGTATCGGACTCACCGACTGAGAGATGGCAAGTTTCAGACTTATCAACCGGGAGATGGCAGATTTCGGACTTACGAAACTAGAGATGGCAAGTTTCAGACTTAACGATCGGGGCATGGCAAGTTTCGGACTTACCAACCGAGAGATGGCAAGTTTTGGACTTAGCAACTAGGGGATGGCAAGTTTCGGACTTACCGACCGAGCGAGTCAAGTTTCAGACTTACCAACCAAGGGATAGCAAGTTTCGAACTCACCGACTGAGAGATGGCAAGTTTTGGACTAACCGACTTAGAGATGGCAAGTTTCGGACATACCGACTTAGAGATCGCAAGTTTCAGACTTACCAGCCAAGGCATGGCAATTTTCGGACTTACCGACTGGGAGATGAAGTTTCGAACTTACCGACCAGAGGAAATATGGCATGTTTCGGACTTACCGACAAGGGCATGGCAAGTATTGAACTCACCAACCGAGAGATGGCCAGTTTCAAACTTACCGACCACGGCATGGCAAGTATCGAACTCACCGACTGAGAGATGGCAAGTTTCGAACTTACCGACAAGGGCATGGCAAGTATTGAACTCACCAACCGAGAGATGGCTAGTTTCAAACTTACCGACCAGGGCATGGCAAGTATCGGACTCACCGACTCAGAGATGGCAAGTTTCAGACTTATCAACCGGGAGATGGCAGATTTCGGACTTACGAAACTAGAGATGGCAAGTTTCAGACTTAACGATCGGGGCATGGCAAGTTTCGGACTTACCAACCGAGAGATGGCAAGTTTTGGACTTACCAACAAGGGGATGGCAAGTTTCAGACTTACCGACCGAGCGAGTCAAGTTTCAGACATACTGACCAAGGGATGGCATGTTTCGAACTCACCGACTGAGAGATGGCAAGTTTTGGATTAACCGACTTAGAGATGGCAAGTTTTGGACATACCGACTTAGAGATCGCAAGTTTCAGACTTACCAACCAAGGCATGGCAATTTTTGGACTTACCGACTAGGAGATGGCAAGTTTCGGACTTACCGACCAGAGGAAATATGGCATGTTTCGGACTTACCGACCGAGAGATGGCATGTTTTAGACTTACCGACAAGGGCATGGCAAGTATTGAACTCACCAACCGAGAGATGGCCAGTTTCAAACTTACCGACCAGGGCATGGCAAGTATCGGACTCACCGACTGAGAGATGGCAAGTTTCGAACTTACCGACAAGGGCATGGCAAGTATTGAACTCACCAACCGAGAGATGGCCAGTTTCAAACTTACCGACCAGGGCATGGCAAGTATCAGACTCACCGACTGAGAGATGGCAAGTTTCAGACTTATCAACCGGGAGATGGCAGATTTCGGACTTACCAAACTAGAGATGGCAAGTTTCTGACTTAACGATCGGGGCATGGCAAGTTTTGGACTTACCAACCGAGAGATGGCAAGTTTTGGACTTTCCAACTAGGGGATGGCAAGTTTCGTACTTACCGACCGAGCGAGTCAAGTTTCAGACTTACCGGCCAAGGGATGGCAAGTTTCGAACTCACAGACTGAGAGATGGCAAGTTTTGGACTAACCGACTTAGAGATGGCAAGTTTTGGACATACCGACTTAGAGATCGCAAGTTTTAGACTTACCAACCAAGGCATGGCAATTTTCGGACTTACCGACTGGGAGATGGCAAGTTTCGGACTTACCGACCAGAGGAAATATGGCATGTTTCGGACTTACCGACCGAGAGATGGCATGTTTTAGACTTACCGATCGGAGGGAATATGACATGTTTGGGACTTACCGACTGAGGGATGGCAAGTTTTGGACTTACCGACCAGAGGGAATATGGCAAGTTTCAAACTTACCGATCGAGAGGATATGGCAAGTTTCAGACTTATCGATCGAGAGATGGCAAGCTTCAGACTTACTGACCAAGTGATGGTTAGTTTCGAACTTACCGACTGAGAGATGGCAAGTTTCGGACTTACCAACCAAGAGGATATGTGATCAATTGACGGATGCCAATCGGATAGTTGGGCATATTAGCCTGAGGAAAGGGCATGATAGGATATCAGACCTGTTAGCCGATGGGGGAAAAGTTTACTATATGGGATATGCTCTAGACCTCACACGAGGCCTTGAAGAAGATGAAAGCAAGACTTGTTCGACTAAAGCAAGTCCAGTAGAGTAGATGTTACCGAGATTTGTCAGTTCAGAGCAAATCTAGGATAGGAACACCTAGACCTCATTCGAGGTCTAGAAGAAGATGGAAACAAGACTTGCTTGAGTTGAGCAAGTCCAACAGAGCAGATTGGATTCTACCCTACCTGGTACAGAAGTCTACGACGACTTTATTCGTCTAGGCCTAGG
This sequence comes from Posidonia australis, assembly GCA_024699735.1. Lineage (NCBI taxonomy): Eukaryota > Viridiplantae > Streptophyta > Magnoliopsida > Alismatales > Posidoniaceae > Posidonia > Posidonia australis. Next base: position 34,377 of record JAMKQA010007579.1, on the reverse strand, counting down.
CAACAAAACAAAATTCTCAATTATTATCCAGATGGTCCCCAGTGCCAAGTCGATAGGAAGAAGTGAGCAGCGGTTTGAACCAATTAAGCACATGTTGTCGCAATGGCGACTTCTACTCCATAACAACCATAAGTAACCAAACAAGCTGGTCAAAAGTGTTTCGATGAATTTTATTAGAGCAATTGATTACAATGAAGTGATCACACGTATTTCAACTTGCAATGAATCAGTAGCATAATGTGAATATCAAGAGTCTATGTCATCCCTAGATCCCTTTGAGATTGGAGCTTTGGGAAAAAGTGTATGGCTCGGAGCAACACTACAGATCGGCAAGGTTTCTTCAACTTCTGCTTCATAATCTGCTATGCATTCCTTCCCTTCAATGATTGTGAGATCCTTCTATCGTATGGAGCCATTACGCAGGCAAGATTGCCCCTTAGTCATAGCATAAGAGCTTGGAGGGTACTCCTGGAACCAGGCTGGCATTAGCCCCTGTACTAAGAAAACTTGATGGTAGCCAAATTGCCGCATCACACGAGCTGGATGATACTCATCTCCACCAGTTATCCATGGTAGGATGATAAGTTGCATATCGATTGTAATAAAAAAATCCTCAAAGTTATGAGTGGCCGAAGGAATGATGCACCAGATGAACTTGTCTTCGGTCAAACTCTCCAACCGCTCATACTCCTTGTGAACCGAGGTGAGCAAGTGAGCATGACTAATTCGATAGTAGGATTCAAAGGCCTACCGTTGTGGGCGTAAGACTTCTACACCAAGATGAGCGGCTAACCACACTTGTACAAAAGCTCCGTAGCCATAAAAGTGTTAGCATCGTCATAATGACCAGTCTAAAGCCTGATAAGTCTCTACCAGGATAATTAGGGCCAAGTCTATCTAATGGGTGACCATTGCCAAAGCAATCTCAGCAACCTCAACGTTCACAACTATCCGACCATGGCTAAAAACGAAAACACCTAAGAAGTGGACGACAAAGCCTTTTAGCCATAGCTCATCGCCCAAGGAGGTGCGCATTCTGACGACCTTGTCTATGTAAGCCAGTTGTGGCGTAAGAGATTGTCCATTTGAACAGATAAGTTGATGACCACAATCATTGGTTGATAGGCCGGTCAGTTCACTTAAAATTGAGGAGTATCCATTCCACCATATAAACACAATGGGCCCCAAGAGCTTTAGTAAACGGCACACTCGATGGACCTTCTCCAAAGTAAGAGTCAATTCAAATCTTCCAAAGTGGAATACATTATGGGCTGGCTTTCAGAACCAGGCAGCTGCACACAAAAAGTATCGAGAAATCTCTACATTTGCGATATCCAGAAACTTTGAGAAGATACCCCAAGTAAGCAACTTGTCACGATCACTGTCAATTAATTTCCCAATCCACACTTGGAGAATATCTAAGCAGCACATAGGTATGACCATCGTGGGAAAACCCATGATCAATAGGGGGTTATAGTTTCTCTTGATTTAAGCCACACCAGAAAGGGAAGAAGCGCTCCTATAGAACATTCTCAAAAGATTGGTTTAGAAATAGACTTCAACTCTGTTCCATTCAACAATATTTTATAAAGTCTAATGCAAATAGAAAAAGTGCAACACAAGTGGTATTGAAAATCAGAAAGACTAGCCCAACGTTGAATGTGTAAAATCAAGAACTGACTAAACAGTGAGCTATCAAACGGACTAAATCGTACATATAGCCTCGACAAGAGATCCTAGTTACCAACTGGTCCCAACCAAGTTCCAAATTAATGAGAGACAACCATCAAATCTTGATGATTGGGATTGTCTGATGACTGAGTCGTCATATGTTACATAAGAAGCCGAATGAGGTAGATTACTGGGATCCTCATCCTGTAGAGAAAATAACATGCCCCTGGTGGAGTACTGGCTCAGTGTATCTAATGATAGGACAACAGACATGCCCCTGGTTTGACATAAATGGCCCTAACCAACAAGAGTAGCTTGCATGCCCTTGGTTTTGGCGATGTCCTCCTGATCCTCTTAGGCTGAAAGATGCTAACATGCCCCAGCTAAAAGAACCAGATTAGACCGTAAGCATTGGGAAGAATGCATGTATGCTGAATGATTTTTGGGATCTTATTAGCACCGTAAGCATTGGAATGCTTATCGCGATGTATATAAGGAAATGGCAGCTCCAATCCTCATGAGACTCTATCCAAGCCCCTAGTTTTTTAGGTGGCTCTTTGGAAATGTAATATTGTGTCTTCAGCTCCATTTCAAACCCCACTAGACCATACCCCTGTTTTTTTAATTTATTTTCTGTATTCTTTCTCCCTCATAGGCGTGTGGGTTCACCCTATCCCTGGCTTGGAGGTAATAGGTACCTAGTCTATGGTGGAGAGTTGCTATTGTTTAAAGGGTTGGCTAGGCCCTATTGGAATATGCTTTCCAGGTACTCACTCCGACTCCTATCCAAGATAATTTATAGGGATAGCGCTACCCATCATGCCTCTCTCTTTAGGGTTGACTTCTATCTGTGACTTCTATCTTCTAAATATTTTATGCCCTTTCACAGATAGATTTTTTTATTTTATTTCTCACTCTTAACATTTTATCTCCCTCTAGGAGGTGTTTGTTCCCTGAGTGGCTTGGATACTTCACCCAATTAACAATGAAAGGTGGCTCCCTCACTCCCTAGGTTACCTAGATAGTATCTACCTAAGGAGGTGCTATGCATTCCCAACATTGGCAAGCTTATTCCGCTTATCGTTATCAGACTAAGATCCATGCATGTGAAAATGGTGACAATCACTTGCCTATAGATGTGTATCCTGAATGTGCGTTAGTATGTGCTAAGATGCAAGGCTACATGGATGTTGAAAACATTGATATAATAAATTCATGCATGCATGGAGAAAGATGACAGTGTCGTAGAGTGAGGACATGAGGTTTATGATCATTGATAGTATTTCTTCAAGTAACATGAATTAACTAACTCTGACTGTTCGACATGGTCCATGTCCTACAAGATTACTACTCCTCTAGAGAAGACCTGTTTGACTAGAAACAGTTCGCACCAGTTCGGTCTTAAATTACCAGGACCATCAAGTAGATGTATAACTCACAAGACTAGGTCCCATGGCAAGATACATCTAGGTCGGACCATCATCTGATAGGCCTTGGCCATCCGTTTTTGATAGCATTGTGCATGATGCATAGCTTGCAATTGATGCTCATCTATCATGTTTAGCTAAACAAAGCGGTCCTCAATCCATTCTAGTTCTTCCAACTTTGCTTCATTCAAGAGTCCGAGCAAGGGTTTCTCTACCATATAGGTAGAACTGCTTCCATACCATACACTAGAGAATAAGGAGTTGCTCCAGTTGAAGTCCGGACTGATGTTCTATAAGTCCACAAAGTGTATGGGAGCCTGTCATGCTAGTCCTTATGCATTTCCGCCATCTTTTTAAGAATCTTAGTTAGATTCTAATTGGCAGATTCCACAACCCCAATCATCTAAGGATAGTATGGGGAAAACCTGTGATGCCTAATACGAAACTCCTATAGAAAATCATTGACCCTTTTGGCAATGAAATTTGTCTCATTATCAGAAATAATTGAATGCGGGATCCCATATCGGGTAATGATATTGTTCCTGATAAATTTTTCAGTCACAAAGGCTGTCACTATCTTGTAAGAAGCTGCCTCCACCCATTTAGTAAAGTAAACAATAGCTACTATGATGTATCGATGTCTATTAGAAGCTACTGGATGGATAGCTCTGATAACGTCTACTCCCCATGTTGAAAAAGGCTAGGGTGACATGTTATGGTTACGAGGGTGCATGAATGAAGCTGCCATGGACTTGACAATTGTGACATCTTCGCACAAACTTACAGCAGTTTGTCTCCATGGTTGACCAAAAATAGCCCTGTAACATTATTTTCTTTGCTAGTAACACCCCATTCATGTGAAGTCTACATGTCCCATCATGCACTTGAAGCATTAGTGTATCGGCCTCCATTTTATCCAGAAAGTGCAGAAGTATCTGATTGTAAGACCTTCTGTACAAGTGACCTGCTCCAAACACTTATTTCGAAGCTAGTCGGAGCATAGTCTTTTTATCTGCAGCCGATGCATCTGGTTGATGACTCCCGATTTCCAAGAAGACTTTAATGTCATGATACCACGAGAGCTCTTCTATGGAATTCACTTGCTCTATGCTCATGCAGTGTGTCGATTGGTCTGTGCAGGTTACTAACACTTTCACCGTATCATCCTCCGTTATGGACAACAAGGATGTGAGAGTGGCTAGCGCATCTGCATAGACATTCTTGGCCTTGTTCATGAAGAAAAAACGTATTTCCTTAAATTTGGCCATTAGCCTTAGAAGATGGTTATGGTATGGCACCAGTTTCAACTCCTTTGTTCTCTAGTTACCATTAACCTGTGAGATGACCAACATGGCATCGCCATGCACATGTAGTTTCCGCACACCCTGTTCTAATGCAACCTGCAATCCAAGAATACAAGCCTTATGCTCTGCTACATTGTTGGTGCATACGAAGGTCAACTTCCTAGCAAAGGGAATCATCTAGCCCTATGGGGTCTCCAGCACTGCACCGATGCCTATGCCTCACCTATTAACTACATCATCAGAGTAGAGCTACCACCACTCATTGTCATGGGGTCCTTCTGACTCATCTTCTTCCATGGCAAAGAGTATATCCTCATCTGGGAACTGAGTTTGTAGGGGTTGATATTCTGGCAAAGGTAAATTTGCTAAATGATCTGCCACAGCTTGTCCCTTCATAGATTTTTGAGTGACAAAAGTGATATTGAATTGAGATAAGAGCACCTGTCACTTGACACATCTACCCACCAATGCGGCCTTCTAGAACAAGTATTTCATATGATCATGTTGCCACAGCAATAGAATGGGATATGCCATCATGTAATGCCTTAGGCAATGTGTGGCCCAGACGAGGGATAAGCAGACTTTCTCATTTACGGTGTACTTGACCTCACAATCATTGAATTTTTTTACTCAAATTACAAATGGCCCTCTCCTTGCAGCTTGTTTCATCATGCTGACCCAAGACTGTGCCAATTGAATGTTGTGTTACTGACAAATAGAGCAATAGAGGATGCCCTGGTGTCGGGGAAACTAAGACTGGTGGCCTTACCAAGAGCCTCTTAATCTTCTCAAAAGCTTCTTGGCACACCTCACTCTAGTGGATCTGTGCATTCTTCCTCAAGAGCTTGAAGATTGGCTCACAAATTGGTGTCAGTTGGGCAATGACCTGGTTGATATATTGCAACCGCCCAAGCAACCCTCGAACTTCCTTTTCTATTGTAGGAGGAGGCATATTAATGATAGATTTAGCCTTGTTCGGATCCACCTCAATTCCTCATTGGTTGATGATATATCCCATTATCTTGTCTGATGACACCCCAAATACACATTTGTTGGGGTTAAGCCGTAGCTTATATTTTTGCAAGTGGTTCAACAACTTCTTTAAGCAAGTAATGTGTTCCTCAGGCTCCTTGGACTTGGCTATCATATCATCCACATAGACCTCGTTATCCTGGTGCATGAGATCATGGAACATTGCTGTCATCACACTTTGATATGTGGTTCTGGCATTCTTGAGCCCAAATGGCATAACTCTGTAGTAGAATACTCCCCATAGGTGATGAAGGATGTTTTCTCCATATCCTCTTTCGCCATTCTAATTTGATTATAACCTATGAATCCGTCCAGGAATGACAACATTTTGTGTCCTGTAGTATTATCCACTAATACATCGATGTGCGGGAGTGGAAAATCATCTTTTGGGCTTGCTTTGTTTAGGTCTCTATAATCAATACACATTCGAACCCGACCATCTTTCTCAGGCACCGGAACCAGATTTGCTAACCACTCTGGGTAGAGGACGACCTTTAGAAAATTGACCTTGTGCTGCTTCATTATTTCCTCTTTCAACTTCAACAACCACTGCGGTCGCCATCTACGCAATTTCTATTTGACCGGCTTGATGTTAGGCTTAAACGGTAATGTATGCACCACTACCTCAATGTCCAGCCAAACCATGTCATCATAGCTCCAGGCGAAGGTATCTGCATATTTTCGGAGAAGCTCAACAAGTTCTGCCTAGGCCTGTGTTGTGAGTCTGGCACTAATTCACACTTCCTTAACATCTTCAGTAGTGCTAATATTTACAGACTCAGTTTCCTCTTCTACGTGCATCATGGCTATCTGGATCATCGTTATATGGCTAGAAATCTGGTGCGTCATGGCTATCTTCCTCTATTTCCGCATCATCGTCTTCTCCATATACAATGACTTCAGAAAGGACTTCTTGCTAGAAGAATTGATCTGTGCCTCCAAAGGTACATATTTGCTCAACACTCTGCCCTTGATGATGCTTTAGAATATTCACTATCACTCTGGTCTTTTTGTACACACCTTTCACAATCTCAGATTCTGACGTTTCCAAACTTACAGATGTACCTGGCTATTTCACTTCTTTCACAGTCTTATTATGTGGACAATTGTTTTTATTTTTCTGGTTCTCTTGAGTGGTATGAACAATGTGTGTGACAAGTGGGCAGTTGTCCTTCGACTGACTGATGTGAGTGCTGCCGCCCACATTCTCTCTTGAGCCTAACTCAGGATCTTTTTTTTTGGACTCCACTGCTCAAGTGGGGCCAAGACTGGTAGTACCTCTTATATCCGCCACCCAGCTGATAGGAGATAAACTCCTCTGATCTAGCTTTTAGTGATCTGTCTTCTTCTAGGGCCATGATAGTGGACTGACCTAGTGGAATTGTTTGTTCTGCAATGCATTCCGACATTATAACTTTCCCTTTCCTATGCCTAAGTTCACACTCTATGTCTTCTGCCAGTGTTGCCAATTGCTCTTGAAATAGAACTTCCAAATCACTAAGCATGTTGTCAACTTTTGCCACTACATCATCTCCCTCATCTTCATCAGAAGAAAAATCCACATAGTATGCACTAGTTGTTTCTTGCACTTCTAGTGGTGATTCCGGCTGACTTGACTATGACCCCATCAAAGCTAACTGATATGCCGATGAAGTTGTGGCTGAAACAGCTCCTACCGAAACAGTGACTGCAATAGGATCTGTAGGAAGACCATCAACTGACTCTAGAGGTGGCAATGCCAAACTAGCTATCCTTGGTGGAAAGTAAGATGTTGGATCTGTTATACAATCCACAACCTCTTCCTTAGAGTAGTAGTCCTCAACACATACCCACTCTGATCTGTTGATTGGCTCACTCTATTCAGACTCTACAAGAACAAGACTAAGATTGGGATCTAGCAATCCAATACTAACAAAGTTAGTTAAACCTCATGGGATAACGAGTTTTTGAAACATACAATGCCTTGAGAATCCATCCTACGACTTCCACTCGTATCCTAGTCCATCGAATTCTTGCCTTTTCTCTGTGACAATTGGTTCAGCGATTCCTTGGCCTTTCCGCCCGAGGGGTGCTCCCTTCTCGTACCTACACCTCTGACATACATTGTAACACCCGTAAAATTCATTTTGTAATTATTTATATTTTAATGAATTTATTCCTGGACGGGTGTTACTGTTCCAAGGCCTGTTGTGTGGATTTGTGCTTTTGGGCTTGGGCTGGCTATTATGGTGTGTTCCGGTACGTGGTTAGCACTATGCATTGTAGCACTGTGCTTGTGGGCCTAGGTGTGGGTCCACGTGGGGCCCGAGTTTGTTGGCCATTTGTTGTGATAGATGGTTGGGCGTAGTGGCTATTATGCATGTGCAGGGTGCCAGTGGTTGAGATGTGGAGGTGAGCATGCTCCCAACTACTGCGTGCATAGCATTTATAAGCCGCTCGCACCGCACTCTATCGCTCATTGCCATCTTCTCCTTCTACCTTCTTCCTTTTTCTCCTCCTCCTTGGACACACACCTCTCCTTCCCCACCTTCCCTTCCCTTCGTCCTCACTCCTCTCCCTTCCTCACCACTTTTCCTTCCACCCGTCCTCCCCTGTTTCCCTAATTTCGCACGTCGACGGAGAGAGAGAGAGAGAGAGGGAGAGAAGCCGAGGCACTATGGTGGCTCATGGTGGCTCATGGTGGCCTAGGAAGATCTGGAACGACGTCCCTGAGATCGTGGGGTGGCTGTGGTCAAGTGAGGTGGCCAGGGTTCGTCGAGATTCGCTGGAGTCGATTGGAAGGTCGTCAGAGCTCATTTTAGGTACGTATCCCCAATTTAATGTGTAGAAATCATGTTAAATGGTAGAAATGCGTAGGATGCAGGGTGCCAGTGGTTGAGATGTGGAGGTGAGCATGCTCCCAACTACTGCGTGCATAGCATTTATAAGCCGCCCGCACCGCACTCTATCGCTCATTGCCATCTTCTCCTTCTACCTTCTTCCTTTTTCTCCTCCTCCTTGGACACACACCTCTCCTTCCCCACCTTCCCTTCCCTTCGTCCTCACTCCTCTCCCTTCCTCACCACTTTTCCTTCCACCCGTCCTCCCCTGTTTCCCTAATTTCACACGTCGACGGAGAGAGAGAGAGAGAGAGGGAGAGAAGCCGAGGCACTATGGTGGCTCATGGTGGCCTAGGAAGATCTGGAACGACGTCCCTGAGATCGTGGGGTGGCTGTGGTCAAGTGAGGTGGCCAGGGTTCGTCGAGATTCGCTGGAGTCGATTGGAAGGTCGTCAGAGCTCATTTTAGGTACGTATCCCCAATTTAATGTGTAGAAATCATGTTAAATGGTAGAAATGCGTAGGATGCATGTAATCTACGCTAAATTTAATGTTTAAGAATTTTTAGGAATTTATTGTGGTTTTTATGGGTATTTATGTTGGTGGTTGAGATTTGGGTCATTTTGACCCTTATGCCAATGTGATTTTGTATCTTGATGCATGGTGAATGGATTTCATTTTTATTTGTTCGATTTTGGAGTAGAATCGAAGGTCTACCACATATGTTTTATTCGAGATTTTTGGTGATTGTTTGGGGGGTTCAGTTCGAGCTCTCACTTTAGGCGACTTTTGGGTGCCCTGCTGTAGGTGTCTGGATTCTGACAGAAAACTAGGACACAGCCCAATTGCGCTGGGCACATATGCGTGTTCGGCAACGGTTCTGGCCCCTAGTCTAGGCTTTGTTGGCATTCAAACGAAAGTGCCAAGGGCACTGGCCAGATGTGTGCTCCACATGCACGGGTCTACCAAGGCATTTTTGGGGTTTTTCCTATATTTTTGGAAAATATATTTTAATGCAGTGGTTTTCCATATTGATTTGTATTGTCCCTATATAATGGGATTGTTGGTTGTCATTGGTGGTCTCCTGGGACACCTGATGTGCCATTTTACCAAGGTTTTGGAAGAATTTCCAAAGATATAGAATGGCATAGGAAAGTGGATTTCAATGTGATATTGGCCTATTTTGGAAAATTGTTTTCCGGGTTTTCTGTGTGTGGGCAAAAATAGTGCGGGACTGTGTCGTCGGGACTAGGGAATGTGAAGACATTCTAAGGTAGTTGGGCGCGACACCCTGCTTGAGGTTGGGGGCTGGGAAACCCGAGGCTGTGGGACGTTTTGTTTTGGAGGTATGAGACTCCTTGATTGTCGTCTCGAGGCTAGGATTGTGGTCCGTGGGTTGAGGTGTCTTGTGGCATGACAGGGAGGTATGATACTCCTACTGTCACCGTGAGTACTAAGGCTCGGGTGTCATCGGGTGTGGAAGTATGACACTCCCTCTTGAGCATCGAGTAGAGGATGCCGTGAGGAGGCGTACCCTGTAGTGGCCAGTGCGGGTGGGACACGTGCCCTGTAGCTGGCAGCATCTTGAGAGATAGGACAGCCTTCCTAGGGAGGGGTTGGCTTTTTGAGGTTTCTCTAGAGAGGGAGAATCCCGACATGGTGAATGCTTCAACACAGGGTCGCCGTCACCGTGGTAGTGCAAAATGCCATGGTCGCTCCTCAACTGATAGCGTGTGGCCAGAGTTTGGTTGCCTGGCGCTAGGTTTCCCGACTCACTGTGTATGGTTTTTTCATTTGAGGGCCTTTGCTTGTGGTTTTGCCCTAGTAAGGCCTTGGTTGTGATTTTGGCTAGTGTAAGTGTAGTTTGTGAAGTTTGAGAAAATGGTTTGTGAAAAGAATTTAAAAAGGAAATTAATTATAGTTTTTTTTTTCTATGGTTTACTTGGGAAGCATATTGGGTGACTCTTGTCACTCATGTGTTTTCCTTGTGATTTTGGGTTTGCTGGTGTAGACATGCAGTTGGTTTAGCGTAGTGCATATAGATCAAAGTCTCCTAGCCACACAAACAGGTTCCTGGTAGTTAGATATTTTCTATTTGGATTTAATTTTACCGTAATTTAATTTGTTTAAAATTATTGTGGAAAATGTAGGGCGTTATATAGATTCTCGACCATCATGAAAGGATTGCCAAAAGCGGCCAAATGACTTGCATGCTCGAGAATTAGAATGAAATTGATTGGCTCAAAGCCGTCGACACGGTATAGCACAAGAGAAGGCTTGGGGTCAAAATGGACAGTTTGAAGAGATGCCAAAGAGGCTGCTCGACTTTCTCCTTTTCACGATTTTCTGCCATTACAACAACAATGTCATTCCAAAGGAACTTAATCATTCAGTGAAGTGTCAAGGGGATGACTTGATGCTTGTGAAGCCAAGGGCACCTAAGCAGGAGATTGAAGGATGGTTTGAGGTCAACAACATAAAATTCAACTTTGAAATGGGCAGGACCAATGATCAGAGGAATAACCATAATCTCTAAAGCATCATGGTGTGTGTAGTCAAATGGCGTCATTCCTTTCACGGTTGGGGTAATGTCCTCAGATTTATATCCGACCTGATTTGCAGTTAGAAAAGGGCAGACATTTAAACCAGCACCATTATCCACCAATGTAAGAGGAATGTGGAAATTCTGGTATGGCACCGTGATGAACAAGGGTTGGTTGTGATTGGTCCTTGTTGGGTGTAGTTATGAGCTAGAGAAAGAGATCACTTGCAGCACAACTATCATTCCAACCATGCTTTCCAAGGCCAATAGTTGTCTTGTTGGGAAAGCATAGGTAGCTTGGAAAACACAGTGAATGGCCTCCCGATGTTCAACTGATCTATGGATTAGGTCCCAAATGGAAATATCTCCTTTAACTTTCTTTAATTGGGTCGTGATGTCAGCTATAGGTGGGTCTTTCTTGGATTGCATGGTAGGTTTTGTGACTATGTGCCTCGTTCTGGAAGTTAGCTGGATCATGTTAATTGCAGAATTGGAAGCTTCAACAAAAGATTGGCTAAGCTGATAAGGCATGGGATCTGAGATGTCATGAAGGAGAACAAAAGGGTCAAACTGCAAAGGTGTAGTCTCAATAGAATAAAGGAAATGAACTCCTGAAGTTCTAGGTGCATGCTCAGGCAAGGGTCAGTTGACTATATTGCTATGCGTAGATGTAGAAAAATGTGGTGTCGGTGCAGTGGGCGCATACTCTGCCTCTTGTGTGTTGATAATGATGACCTTCTGGTCAATCAAGTCTTGAATTGCATCACGGAGTGTAAAAACGTTATTTGTGGAGTGCTCTGCGGCACTATGGTAACTGCAGAATAAATCTGTTTTAAACCACCACAGAAGTGGGTTCAGTGGTGGGTGATTTTCCAGATGTCTCAGGAGTGAGGCAACTTCAGGAAACATGACACTCAATGGCTCAACAAAAGGAGTGTAATCCCTCTCAAGTCATTGAGGCCATCTTGGTCCAAGGTTGCGCCCTTGCCTTGCCGATGCAAATTGATAGACTGGCTCACCGGTGGTGGTGATTCATGATGTGCGTGATGCCCTAGGTGCAGGGGTGTAGACTACGTGACATTGTGTTGGCGAGCACACTACACTAACTGACATAATGAGAGCTCTTACATATGCCATGGCATTCTTGGTAGTGTCCTTCCATTGTGAATATCTGGTGTTGGATCCATTGCTACTGCCATTGCCGTTGTTGATTCCTCACGAAGCCATGGTCTGCATGGCAAATGCTGCGAATGTTGGAAAACTTTTGCTATGCAATGAACTCTCGACATGGGTGCCAGCTTTGATCAGGGATGCAAAAGTGGAAATAGGCTGAATGCTCAACAGGTACCCTATGGCTGGCTGTGCTCCTTGGATTATTATCTCGATAGACTCGTCATCAGAAGGTCTATCATGAACCTATGAAGCGAGGGCTCGCCAGTGCACAAGGTACTCCCTGAACAGCTCGTGGGGCTTCTGCTTTGATGCGACTAGGTCCTTGCACTTTGGGACCATGTCAAGATTAAATGAATATTACTCTAGAAAAGCCTAGCTGAGGTCATTGTGGTGGTCATAGCAAGAGATGTGAAACACTTTAAAGCTAGACCTATGTGGCTCTTCTGAAAAGGCGAATAAGTAGTCTCTCGTCAGCCTGCAACTGTGCAAAATCACTGCAATACGCCCTAAGATGCGAGATTGGGCAACCTTTCCCATTGTACTTTTCATGCTCCGCAATGTGAAAATTTAGAGGGAGTATAGTCTCTGGAAAGTAGCAAAGGTCCTAGATGTGTAATGCTCTCTCTAAGTCATTCACCCTTGTGAGAAGTGCATTTAGGGTTGTTGCTGATTTGATTGTGCAGCTAGGGCGGGTCCCACGTACGTTGTGTTTGTAACACACATGTGCTCCTCTGAGTCTATCATCTCGCCACCTGGTGTTGTGGCATGATGACCAAAGTACCCATGCATGTGTGTTGTTTGTGGTGGAATATATGCTGAGGACTGTATCTAATGCAAGTGTGCAGGAATGACAGTATGCTGTGTTGAACATGGTGTGTGTGGGAGCAACAACTGTTGAACCGGTATGGCCGAGTTTACAAGCCATTGTACTCTTGCCAGCCCAAAAGGCTGACTACCAGTAGATGGAGGAATATGCTGTGTGTACAATGATGATGATACTAATGGTAGAGAAATGGTGCCTATCGTCGAGACCGCGAGAAACTGTGGCGACGGCTACGGTGGTTGTGTGAATGGTGCAACGTGAAATGCTTGAGCAGGTAGAGATGGTTCTTAAGGAACCAGACCAACAGGTGTAGTCAAAGTGGGATCCAAAGAAAAAGGCATGCTCTACAACCTTTGTGCAAGGGCCAGAAGCTACTGAGACTGCACAGTAAGAGAACCATCAGCAGCAGTACTGTGGTCCAGAAGAGCAAGTGGAAAGGATGTCAAAGGAGGCTAGAAGTTCAAAGATCCGACGGGTTGAGTTCCTACAGATGAAGCAATCGCAGCCAATTGTGTGTCAAGTGGAGCTGAACCAATCGAAGGACAGGACATTATCAGATCAGATGCCCTTGTGGTGGTCACAATAACAGCCTCAGTCACAGACTCCAGACCAACCAAGGTCTGCTAGTGTCCTGAAACTTGAGGACAAGGAACACCATATGCTTGGAAGTGGCTGTCATGAAGTGCAAGTGAAGTAATAGATGCCAATGTAGCTGGTACAAAGGTCTCTAAGGCTTGCTATGCCATAATGGACCGTCAATGAGTAAGGATGGGGTTGCGAATGCAAATTGGATGACACGTACGAGGAGCTATCATCAGATGTGATAGATAGCTCAGTGAAAGACGGTAGAGAACTATGCCTCAAGACTTAGGTCACTAAAAGGAACTCCCAGGCTCTAGCTTAGGAACACGCACACAACACACTATACCTGACAGAGGGAAAAATCCTATTGCGTTAGCAAAGAAGAAGAGGCAAAAAAGAAGAAGAAACAAGTGAGCTATTCAATTGTTCATTAGGGTGGTTTGAATGACACACATGCACATGAATGCTACTAATATGTGATCTCTCACCATGCATGTCCCACATGGGGTTGACCACACGGGACACATTCATTGGTTTAGGTTTTGACTCTAGTCAGAAAAGTAAGGTTCCTGTTCTAAATCCTGGCCGAAGCGACTGCAGTGAATGAGTGGTGCGTTGGTGTCCTCGCCTCCTATAGTAGCAAAGAGTTGTACCCTCTACTAACATCAACACGACCCCGGAGAAGGGGGACAAACTAGCAACATGCCTTATGCCAAAGCTATAGAACAGGCTACCTGAATTGTCCTTCGCAAACTATAGGTGGACTCAGAGGAGAAGATGCATGCCCTATATGATCAATCATGCAATATGCTATTGTGTCTTTTACTTACGCTTTATTGAACTAGGGGGATTGTGAGCATTTGTCTCTAGTTATGCCTTATTATTTGATTGTCTGAATTTGTATGTTTTATTTTAACCAGTAAGGGAGGCAAACATGTCTTTTCCCTCCTAATCATGGCAAATCCAAAAACAGAAGATAACAAACAATCATGGCATCCAAACACTAAATCAACAAGCAAAAGGCATGAGCATGGCATGTGCTAGTGTAGTGCTCACAGGTAAGTGAATAAAAGAAAACATCAAAAGGCATGAATTAAGTGATGTGCATGTGCTGTGGCATGTATAGTCAAATATGTACAAACAAGTTGGACAAGCAAACAAACACAAAATATCAAGTAAGCAAGAAAACCAACACGAAAGCCAGAATCTGATTATCCCCAGTGGAGTCACCAGTTCCTGTGACCATGCCGGTGGAGCCCTACATGACTCCACGATGCGTGCAAACACACAAGGAGTCTTGATATGGTCATGGCAAAGATTGTGAATTCAAAGAAGGAGACTAGACTTAGAAACACCAAAGAAAGATAAGAAACGGATAAGGAAAAGGAGTCACCTCCTAGCCATTTAATGGAAAGACGAGGAAAACCAAGATGCATATGAATGCAAGAAAAAGATGCAAATGAAGGCATGTATGCTCCATGCCTAATATATGCAACACTTAGCCATTATGAACTAGAGAAAGGGTAAGGATTCTTGTTACGCATGGAGAAGTTGTTAGGCACCCCCACACGACCGAAGAATTTTATCTTTCTAGGTTTCCTACTTACTAATGGTCTAGTGTGTGTATGCTTGTCTACTCTTAATGCACATGCCTAAGATGAATGCAAAAACATGATAAATCAAAGAGAAGAAATGAATAAAAGAGAAATGATAAGGAAAATAATCCAAGGGACACTGTAGGCATTGAAAATGCCACTTTACTGTCCACCCTTGGGTGATAAGGAAAATCATGAAAATCGGAAATATTCGGAAAGCGTCATGCAAAACCGTGGAAACTTAAGAAATCCAAGAAAATCAAATGAGAGAAAATAATCCTCATTCGAGTCCACGTCGACATTGTCAAGCCTGTTAATTTAGGCTCTCGGGCGATGAAAATCCAAATCAAATCAAAATCATGAGAATCAGAAGAAATCCAGAAAATAAGGCCAAAAACTACTTTTGAAATAATTTTGAAATGCATTCATCACGTAAGAAATTATGCAGAAAAAAAGGGGAAAAATGTACAACTGAAAGCATGGGTGAAATATGTAAGTTTGGAGGGGCCTCTGTGCAAAAATTACATGTTCCTAGGTAAAGACTGAATATTCCAGGGTTAAATCAGCAAAAATGATAAAGAAAACAGTTTTTTGCAATTTTAGGGAAGTTGGGGGTTAAATGTGCAAAACTATGCATTTTTTGAAAATTTGCCAGCAAAACATGCGTTCAGCGTAATTTAGAAGAAATTCAAGATTAAATGTGCAAATTAATGGACTCATGAATGAAAATATAAATTTTCAACGTCTGATATGGAAATGTGCCACAAAAACGTGCATTTAGTGTAATTTTGGAGATATTTTGGGCTTAAAATGAAAATCTATGCACTTTTTGAGTAAAAACATGAATATCCAGGGTTTGGTTTGCAAATGTGCCAGAAAATCATATTTTCAGTGCAATTTTAGTGAAGTTATGGGTTTTACATGCAAATTAATGGACTTAAGGTGAAAGAAAAACCTGGAGGGAAAGAGTGGACAATAATGTGGGAGGCCATGAATCTGTCCGAACGGATTTAGTCTCGGATGGGAACATCTAGACTCTGACTGGTAGTCTAGAAAAGAAGGAAAAGGGAGGCCAAGAATCCGTCCATCAGGATCGAAATTCAAAGCCAAGAGGGTGGCACTGAGATTCGTTCGAACGGATTGAGTCTCGAATGGGAACACCTATACTCCGACCAGTAGTCTAGAAAAAGAAGGAAAAGGGAGGCCTTGATTCCGTCCGTCAGGATCGTAATTCAAAGGCAAGAGGGGGCACCGAGATTCATCCGAACGAATTGAGTCTAGGATGGGAACATCTAGACTGCGACTAGTAGTCTAGAAAATGATGGAAAAGGGTGGTCGTGAATCTGTCTGTCTGGATCGGAATTCAAAGGCAAGAGGGTGGCACAGAGATTCGTCCAAACGAATTTAGTCTCGGATGGGAACATCTAGACTGTGTCTGGTAGTCTAGATAAATGATGGAAAAGGGAGGCCTTCCATCTATCCTTCAGGATCAGAATTCAAAGGCAAGAGGGTGTCACCAATATTCGTCCGAACGGATTGAGTCTCAAATGGGAACATCTAGACTCTGACCGGTAGTCTAGAAAAAGATGGAAATGGGAGGCATTAAATCCATCTGTCAGGATCGGAATTCAAAGGCAAAAGAGTGATACCGGGATTCGTCCGGATGGATATAGTCGCGAATGGGAACATCTAGACACTGACCAGTAGTCTAGAAGAAAGATGGAAATGGGAGGCCACGAATCCGCTCATTACGATTGGAATTAAAAGGCAAGAGCAATGGCACCGAGATTCATCCTTCTGATTTGAATCTTGGATGGGAACAACTAATCTCCAGCCAGTAGTCTAGAAAATGTTGGAGAAAGGAGGCAATGAATCAGTCCATCATGATCGGAATTCAAAGCCAAGAGGATGGCACCGAGATTAGTCCAAACATATTGAGTCTCAGATAGGAACATCTAAACTCCGACCGGTAGTCTAGAAAAAGAAGGAAAAACGAAGCCTTGAATCCGTCTGTCGGGAGTGGAATTCAAAGGCAAGAGGATGGCACCGAGATTCGTCCGAATGGATTGAGTCTCGGATGGGAACATCTATACTCCGACCGGTATTCTAGAAAAAGATGGAAAAGGGTGGCCTTGAATTTGTCGGTCAGGATTGTAATTCAAAGGCAAGAGGGGGCACCAAGATTCATCCGAATTGATTGATTCTAGGATGGGAACATCAATACTGCGACTGGTTGTCTAGAAAAAGATGGAAGAGGGAGGTCTCGAATCCATCTGTAGGATTGGAATTCAAAGGGAGGAGGGGTGGCAGCAAGATTCATCCTTCCGGATAGAATCTTGGATGGGAACATCTAGACTCCATCAATTTGTCTAGAAAAAGATGGAAAAGGGTGGCATTAAATCTGTCCGTCAGTATCAAAATTCAAAGGCAAGAGGGGTGGCACCGAGATTCATCCGTCCAGATTGAATCTCGGATGGGAACAACTATTCTCTGACCGATAGTCAAGAAAAAGATGGAAAAAGGAGGCATCGAATCCGTCCACTAGGATCAGAATTCAAAGGCATGAGGATCGCACCAAGAATCGCCCGAACGGATTGAGTCTCAGATGGGAACATCTAGACTCTGACCGGTAGTCTAGAAAAAGATGGAAAACGGAGGCCTTGAATCGGTCCGTCAGGATTGGTATTCAAAGGCGAGATGGTGGCAACGAGATTCGTCCGAACGGATTGAGTCTCAGATGGGAACATTTATACTCTGTCAGGCAGTCTAGAAAAAGATGGAAAAGGGAGGCCATGAATCCGTCCATCAGGATCGTAATTCAAAGGCAAGAGGTGGCACTAAGATTCATCCGAATGGATTGAGTCAATGATGGGAACATCATGACAGCGACCGATAGTCTAGAAAAAGATTGAAAAGGGAGGCCATGAATTTGTCTGTCAAGATCGAAATTCAAAGGCAAAAGGGTGGCAATGAGATTTGTTCGAACGGATATAGCCTCGGATGGGAACATCTAGACTCTGACCGGAAGTCTAGGAAAAAGATGGAAAAGGGAGGTGTTGAATCTGTCCTTCAGGATCGAAATTCGAAGGCAAGAGGGTGGGACCAAGATTCGTCCGAATGGATTGAGTCTCGGATGGGAACATCTAGACTCTGACTGGTAGTCTAGAAAAGATGGAAAAGGGAGGCCATGAATCCATCCATCAGGATCGAAATTCAAAGGCAAGATGGTGGCACCGAGATTCGTCCAAATGGATTGAGTCTCGAATGGGAACATCTATACTCCAACCGGTAGTCTAGAAAAAGATGGAAAAGGGAGGCCTTGAATCCATCCGTCAGGATCGTAATTCAAAGGTAAGAGGGGGCACTAAGATTCATCCGAACGGATTGAGTCTAGGATGGGAACATCTAGACTGCGACCAGTAGTCTAGAAAAAAATGGAAATGGGAGGCCATGAATCTATTCGTCAGGATTGGAATTCAAAGGCAAGATGGTGGCATAGAGATTCGTCCAAACGGATTTAGTCTTGAATGGGAACATATAGACACTATCCGGTAGTCTAGAAAAATGATGGAAAAGGGAGGCCTTGAATCAGTCTGTCAGGATCGGAATTCAAAGGCAAGAGGGTGTCACCAAGATTTGTCCGAACGGATTGAGTCTCAAATGGGAACATCTAGACTCTGATCGGTAGTCTAGAAAAAGATGGAAAAGGGAGACCTTAAATCCATCCGTTCGGATCAGAATTCAAAGGCAAAAGGGTGGTACCGAGATTCGTCGGAATGGATATAGTCACGGATGGGAACATCTAGACACTGATCGGTAGTCTAGAAAAATGATGGAAATGGGAGGCCTCAATTCCACTCGTTACGAACGAAAATCAAAGGCAAGAGGGTGGCACTGAGACTCATCCTTCCGAATTGAATGTTGGATGGGAAAACCTAATCTCCGACCGGTAGTCTAGAAAATGTTGGAAAACGGAGGTGTTGAATCTGTCTGTTTGGATCGGAATTCAAAGCCAAGAGGATGGCACCGACATTAGTCCAAACGTATTGAGTCTCGGATGGGAACATCTAGACTTCGACCGGTAGTCTAGAAAAAGAAGGAAAAGCGAGGCCTTCAATCTGTCCGTCGGGATTGGAATTCAAAGGCAAGAGGATGGCACCAAGATTTGTCTGAAAGGTTTGAGTCTTGGATGGAAACATCTATAGTCCGACCGGTATTCAAGAAAAAGATGGAAAAGGGTGGCCTTGAATCCGTCGGTCAGGATCATAATTCCAAGGCTAGAGGGGGCACCAAGATTCATCCGAATTGTTTGAGTCTAAGACGAGAACATCAATACTGCGACTGGTAGTCTAGAAAAAGATGGAAAAGGGAGGCCTTGAATCCGTCTGCAGGATTGGAATTCAAAGGCAGGAGGGGTGGCAGTAAGATTCATCCATCCGGATAGAGTCTCGGATGGGAACATCTGAACTCCATCAATTAGTCTAGAAAAAGATGGAAAAGGGAGGCAATGAATCCATTCGTCAGTATCAAAATTCAAAGGCAAGTGGGGTGGCACCGAGTTTCATCCGTTCGGATTGAATCTCGGGTGGGAACAACTATTCTCTGACCGGTAGTCTAGAAAAAGATGGAAAAAGGAGGCATCGAATCCGTCCGTTAGGATCAAAATTCAAAGGCATGAGGATCGCACTGAGATTCGCCCAAATGGATTGAGCCTCAGATGGGATCTTCTAAACTCTGACCGATAGTCTAGAAAAAGATGGAAAACGGAGGCCTTCAATCTATCCATCGGGATTGGAATTCAAAGGCGAGAGGGTGGCAACGAGATTCATCTGAATGGATTGAGTCTCAAATGGGAACATTTATACTCTGACCGGTAGTCTAGAAAAAGATGGAAAAGGGAGGCCTTCAATCCGTCCGTCTGGATCGTAATTCAAAAGCAAGAGGGGGCACCAAGATTCATCCGAACGGATTGAGTCTATGATGGGAACATCTTGACTACGACCAGTAGTCTAGAAAAAGATGGAAAAGGGAGGCCATGAATCTGTCCGTCAGGATCCAAATTCAAAGGCAAGAGGGTGGCACAGAGATTCGTTCGAACGGATATAGCCTCAGATGGAAACATCTAGACTTTGACCGAAAGTCTAGGAAAAAAATGTAAAAGGGAGGCCTTGAATCCATCCTTCAGGATCGAAATTCGAAGGTAGGAGGGTGGCACCGAGATTCGTCCGAACGGATTGAGTCTCGGATGGGAACATCTAGACTCTAACCGGTAGTCTAGAAAAGATGGAAAAGGGAGGCCATGAATCCGTCCATTAGGATCGGAATTCAAAGGCAAGAGGGTGGCACCGAGATTCGTCCGAACGGATTGAGTCACTAATGGTAACATCTATACTCTGACCGGTAGACTAGAAAAAGATGGAAAAGAAAGGTCTTGAATCCGTCCGTCAGGATTGTAATTCAAAGGCAAATAGGGGCATCGAGATTCATCCGAACGGATTGAGTCAAGGATGGGAACATCTAGACTGCGACCGGTAGTCAAGAAAATGATGGAAAAGGGAGGCCGTGAATCTGTCCATCAGGATCAGAATTCAAAGGCAAGAGGGTGGCACAGAGATTCGTCCAAACGGATTTAGTCTTGGATGGGAACATCTACTAGTCTAGAGAAATGATGGAAATGGAACGCCTTGAATCAGTCCGTCAGGATCGGAATTCAAATCCAAGAGGGTGTGACTATGATTCGTCCGAACGGATTGATTCTCAAATGGGAACATCTAGATTCTGACCGGTAGTCTAGAAATAATGGAAATGGGAGTCCATGAATCTGTCCATCCCGATCAGAATTCAAAGGCAAGAGGGTGGCACCAAGATTCATCCGAACAGATTGAGTCTCGGACGGGAACATCTATACTCTGACCAGTAGTCTAGCAAAAGAAGGAAAAGGGTGGCCTTGAATCCATCCGTTAGGATCGTAATTCAAAGGCAGGAGGGGGCACCGAGATTCATCCGAATGGATTGAGTCTAGGATGGGAACATCTAGACTGCGATCGGTAGTCTAGAGAAAGATGGAAATGGGAGGCCTTGAATCCATCCATCTGTATCAAAATTCAAAGGCAGGTGGGGTGGCAGCGAGGCCTTGAATCCGTCTGTCAGATGGGTGGCACTGAGATTCATCCTTTTAGATTGAACGTCGGATGGGAACAACTAGTCTCCGACCAATAGTCTAGAAAAAGATGGAAAAAGGAAAGATGATGGCACCGAGATTTGTCCAAACGGATTGAATCTCTGATGGGAACATCTAGACTCCTACCGGTAGTCTAGAAAAAGAAGGAAATTTGAGGCCTTGAATTGGTCCATCGGGAAAAGAATTAAAAGGCAAGAAGGTGGCACCAAGATTTGTCTGTACAGATTGAGACTCGGATGGGAACATCTATACTCTGACTGGTAGTCTTGAAGAAGATGGAAAAGGGAGGCCATGAATCCGTCCATCCGGATAGTAATTCATTGGCAAGAGGGGGCACCGAGATTCATCTGAACAGATTGAGTCTAGGATGGGAACATCTAGATTGCGACCAGTAGTCTAGAAAAAGATGGAAAAGGGTGCCCTTGAATCCATCCATCAGGATCGAAAGTCAAAGGCTAGATGGCGGCACAGAGATTCATCCGAATGGATTTAGTCTCGGATGGGAACATCTGGACTCTAACCGGTAGTCTAGAAAAATAATGGAAAAGGGAGGCCATGAATCCATGTGTCAAGATTGGAATTCAAAGGCAAGAGGGTGGCACCGAGATTCATCCTTCTGGATTGAATCTTGGATGGGAACAACAAGTCTTCGATCAATAGTCTAGAAAATGATGGAAAAAGGAGGCCTTGAATCCGTCCATCTGGATCGGAATTCAAAGGCAAGAGGATGGCACTGAGATTTGTCCAAACAGATTGAGTCTCGGATGGGAACAACTTAGACTCCAACCAGTAGTCTAGAAAAAGATGGAAAAGGGTTGCCTTGAATCCGTCTATCTGGATCAGAATTCAAAGGCAATAGGGGTGGCATCAAGATTCTTTCGAATGGATTTAATCTTGGATGGGAACATCTAGAATCCAACCGGTAGTCAATAATAACTGGAAAAGAGAGGCTTTGAATCCATCCATTAGGATTGGAATTCAAAGGCATGAGGGGTGGCACCGAGATTTGTCCTTCCGGATTGAATCTCAGATGGGAACATCTCAACTACGACATGTAGTCTAGAAAATGATGGATAAGGGAGGCCTTCAATCCATCTGTCAGGATGGGAAGTCAATGGCAAGAGGGGGCACCGAGATTTATCCGAAAAGATTGAGTCTCTGATGGGAACATCTAAACACCGACCAGTTGTGATGGAAAAGGGACACAACGAATTCGTCCATCTGGATCGGAATTCAAAGGCAAGAGGGATGGCACTGAGATTCGTCCTTCTAGATTGAATCTCAGTCGGGAACATCTAGAGTCCAATAGGTAATCTAGAAAAAGATGGAAAAGGGAGGCCTTGAATCCCTCCGTCAGGATCAGAATTGAAAGGCAAGAGGATGGCACCGACATTCATCCTTCCAGATTGTGTCTTGGATGGGAATATCGAAACTCCGACTGGTAGTCTAGAAAACGATGGAAAAGGGAGGCCTTCAATCCGTCCGTTATGATCGGAATTCGAAGGCAAGATGGTGGCATCGAGATTCGTCTGAACAGATTTAGTCTCGACTGAGAACATCTAGACTCTGACCGATAGTCTAGAGAAGATTGAAAAGGGAGGCCTTGAATCCGTCAGTCAGGATCGGAATTCAAAGGCAAGAGGATGGCACTAAATTCGTCCGAACGGATTGAGACTCGGGGAAGATCTAGACTCTGACCGGTTGTCTAGAAAAGATGGAAAAGGGAGGCCTTGAATCCGTCCATCAGGATCGGAATTCAAAGGCAAGTGGCGTGGCACCAAGATTCGTCTGAATAGATTTCGTCTCGGATGGGAACATCAAGACTCCGACCGTTTGTCATGAAAAAGATGGAAACGGGTGGCCTTGAATCCATCCGTCAGGATAGGAATTCAAAGGCAAGAGGGTGGCACCGAGATTCGTCTGAACGGATTTAGTCTCGGATGGGAACATCTAGACTCTGACCAGTAGTCTAGAAAAAGAATGAGAAGGGAGGCCTTGAATCTGTCCGTCAGGATCGGAATTCAAAGGCAAGAGGATGGCACCGAGATTCGTTCAAATGGATTGAGTCTCGGATCGGAACATCGTGACTCCGACCCGTAGTCTAGAAAAAGATGGAAAAGGGAGGCCATGAATCCTTCTGTCAGTATCAGAATTTGAAGGCAAGAGTTTGGTATCGAGATTTGTCCGAACGGATTTATTCTTTGAGGGGAACTTCTAGACTCCGACCCGTTGTCTTGAAAAAGATGGAGAAGGGAGGCCTTCAATCCATCTGTCAGGATCGTAATTCAAACGTCGGAGGGGTGGCACTGAGATTCGTCCTTCTGGATTGAAACTCAGATGGGAACATATAGACTCCGACTGGTAGTGAAGAAAAAGATGGAAAAGGGAGGCCTTGAATCCGTCCGTCAGTATCGGAATACAAAGGCAAGATGGTGGCATCAAGATTTGTCCCTCCAGATTGAATCTCGGTTGGGAACATCTATACTTCGGCCTGTAGTAAAGAAAAAGATGGAAAAGGGAGGCCTTGAATCCGTCCGTCAGGATCGGAATTCAATGGCAAGAGGGTGGCACCAAGATTCGTCTGAACGGATATAGTCTCGGATGGGAACATCTAGACACCAACCGGTAGTCTAGAAAAATATGCAAAAGGGAGGCCTTGAATCCGTCTGTCAAGAACGGAATTCAAAGGCAAGAGGGTGGCACTGAGATTCGTCCGAATGGATTTTGTCTCGGATGGTAACATCTAGACTCCGACTGGTAGTCTAGAAAAGATGGAGAAGGGAGGCCTTGAGTCCATCCGTCAGGATCGGAATTCAAAGGTGAGAGGGTGACACCGAGATTCGTCCGAACGGATTGAGTCTTGGATGGGATCATCTATACTCTGACCGGTAGTTGACATATAGATGGAAACGGGAGGCCTTGTATCCGCCCGTCAGCTTCAGAATTCAAAGGCAAGAGGTGGCACCGAGATTCGTCCAAACGGATTGAGACTCGGATGGGAATGTCTAGAGTCTGACCAGTTGTCTAGAAAAGGATGGAAAAGGGAGGCCTTGAATCCGTCCGTTAGGTTCAGAATTCAAAGGCAAGAGGGTGGCACCGAGATTCGTCCGAACGGATTTAGTCTTGGATGGGAACATCTAGACTCTAACTGGTAGTCTTCAAACAAGATGGAAAATGGAGGCCTTGAATCCATCTATCAGGATCGGAATTCAAAGGAGAGAGGGGTGGCACCAAGATTCGTCATTCCGGATTGAATCTTGAATGGGAACATCTAGTCTCCGACCGGTCGTCTAGAAAATGATGGAAAAGGGAGCCTTGAATCCTTTCGTCCAGATCAGAATTCTAAGGAAAGAGGATGGCACCGAGATTCATCCGTACAAATTGAGTCTCAGATGGGAACATCTACACTTCGACCGGTAGTCTAGAAAAAGATGTAACAGGGAGGCGTTGAATCAGTCCGTCAGGATCGAAATTCAAAGGCGGAATGGGTGGCACCGTGATTCGTTTGAATGGATTTAGTCTCGGATGTGAACATCTAGACTCCGACTGGTAGTCTTGAAAAAGATGGAAAAGGGAGGCCTTGAATTCATCCATCAGGATCGAAATTCAAAGGCAAGTGGCATGGCACCGAGATTCGTCCATCTTGATTGAATCTCGGATGGGAACATCTTGACTCCAACCGGTAGTCTAGAAAAAGATGGAAAAGGGAGGCCTTGACTCCATCTGTCAGGATCGGAATTCAAAGGCAAGTGGGGGGCATCGAGATTCATCTGAAGCGATTGAGTTTCGAATGGGAACATCTATACTCCGACCGGCAGTCTAGAAAAAGATGGAGAAGGAAGGCCTTGAATTTGTCCATCAGTGTCGGAATTCAAAGGCATGAGGGATGGCACCAAGATTTGTCTGTCCGGATTGAATCTCGATTGGGAACATCTAGACACCGACTGGTTGTCTCGAAAAAGATGGAAAGGGGAGGCCTTGAATCCGTTCGTCAAGATTGGAATTGTCGTCCGAACAAATTGAGTCTTGGATGGGAACATCTATACTTCAACCGGTAGTCTAGAAAAAGATGGAAAAGGGAGGCCTTGAATCCATCCATTAGGATAGGAATTCAAAGGCATGAGGGATGGCACCGAGATTTGTCCTTCCAAATTTAATCTTGGTTGGGAACATCTAGACTCTGATTGGTAGTCTAGAAAAAGATGGAAAAGGGAGGCCTTGAATCCATCTGTTAGGATCTAAATTCAAAGGCAAGAGGGTGGCACCAAGATTCGTCCAAACGGATTAGTCTCGGATGGAAACATCTAGACTTCGACCTGTATTCTAGAAAATATGGAAAAGGAACGCCTTGAATCCGTCTGTCAAGATCAGAATTCAATGGCAAGAGGGTAGCACCGAGATTCGTCCGAACGGATTGAATCTCGAATGGGAACATCTGGACTTCGACTAGTAGTCTAAATAAAGATGGAAACGGGAAGCCTTGAATCCAACCATCAGGATTAGAATTTAAAGTCAAGAAGGGGGCACCGAGATTCGTTCATACAGATTGAATCTTAGATGAGAACATCTAGACTCTGACCGGTAGTCTACAAAAGATGGAAAAGGGAGGCCTTGAATCCATCAGTCAGGATTGGAATTCAAAGGCAAGAGTGGCCTAATCGTCTTTTTAGCCAAAAGGTTTTGCCATGGGATCTTATTCAAGTACTAGTGCACCCTAGATCATCACCACTGTCGAGGATGTCAGTTGAAACAGCGTAGTTCCCTGCTACAGTTGTCAATTTGTAGGTGCCACTATGTAATGAGTGTCACCTCTTTATAAGATCATGTACTGACTATCATTTGGAAGATAATCCGCACCCAGCATTCTCAAAACAGTCCCTTCCACCAAGCAACTTACATGCCCCTGGTCAAAGGCTCTGGCTCGTTACATAGTAAGTTGATGTTCTGTCTGACACATGATACGTGACCTTCAACCAAAGAGCAGCTGTCATGCCTCGAGTCGAATTTACTGGTTGAATTACACTGTAGCTGGTGTTTTGTCAAGCACATGATATGTGACTTTTGACCAAAGAGCAACTGACATTCCCCTGGTCAAAGACTCTGGTTCAATTACACTGATGTTGGTGCCCTATCAAGCACATGGTATGTGACTTTTGACCAAAGAGTAGCTGACATGCTCCTGGTCAAAGACTCTAGCTCAATTACACTATAGCTGGTGCCCTGTCAAGCACATGATATGTGACTTTTGACCAAAGAGCAGTTGACATGCCCCTGGTGTTGGACTGGTTGGACATCACTTGAGGGTATGCGGTCTTGGAAGCCAGATTGTAACTACAGATGTTCCTTGAACCACTAGAGTACTTGAGACCATCACTAGTTGAAGCAAGTGATACATTCATCAAGTGACTAGAAGTATGTATACCCACATGCCATCCTGTATTGTACTTGGAAGGTAGAAGGTATCAGGGCAACTCAATGAAGGCCTTTGATCAAGATTGCAACTTCCCTCTAATTGGTATGTTTAGGGTGTGTTCTGTTCAACCGTAGTGTTTTGATAGCACTGTATTTGGCCACACTGCTGTAGGACATTCTCTTCATTATATTGCCAAATTCTGGATTGCTGTGTTAAAGCCAACAGTCATGCTGTTGTCTCCACTAATCATTTGATGTGTAGGTCCTGATCAGAGAAGAATTGACTTGCCCTTGATGAACCAAATAACAGATTGTGCGAGCCTAGCTAGATAGATAGCAGTTGCCATGCCGTTAGCATAAAAGGTGAATTATGCTCAATGAAAACAAAAGTCAGATCAGGAGATACCAAGGCAAAATGGATGCCTCTGGCATCAAGTCAAGCTACCCTGGGAAGTGTTGGGCACAACTCGAGGATGTAAAGACTTGAGGATTAGACTGTTACTGTGGGCATACTTTGAATCACTGAAGTGGCCATAGCTAATTTTGGTTGAGGCCAGGGACACATTTGTTCACTGACTGGAGGCATGTATATTCATCAACTGTCCTGAGCTATACTCTGATGGCAGTATGTAATCATAGTCTGTCTTAGGCTTCTCTATTCTGCTACTCCTTATGTCATTGTGCTCCCACTACAAATATATACTTGGCTGTGTTAACCTCAGGCATTCTCCAAATAATGTTTGTCACACCTGAACTATTGTGGAGGAATTGCTGTCACACTGCTGATTCTGCTGGTCCATGTAGTTTGTGCCCTAGCTAGTATCCTTGATGCTAATGCTCTTTAACCACTGAGTAGCTGAAATGCCCCTGGTTGAAGGTATTTGGAAAACCTTATTGAACAAGTCCATATGCAAACAAAAAGAATTCATTGAAGCAAAACTGTGATGATTATGACTATTGTGGTGGACTCTATTATTGTGAACAATTTAGTTATTTAAGAATGACCTTTTTGTTTTCTCAAGAAATGTGTGCCTTGTGATTAAGTGTGATTTTAGTTGTATTTATTGTTTTGCTCATTCAATGAGTTCATTATCTAGATCGTTTGCTTGTTTAGTTCAGCTGTTTGTTTGCCCTCAGTTAGGTTGGAGAGCTGTAAGTCTGTTAAAGGAGGATGACACCATCGACTTAGTTGACACTACAGAGATTCGCAAGTCATTGGTGGCTCTCGTTGGGTAGTGGTGGCACTCAAACTCGCTATAAGGTAATGTAATGGATCTGGCTCCATGCCAAACTCTTTAAGGTCCTGCACCTGCTTTCTTTTTAACATCATTGACTTTTCTTTTACTCCCTCGTAGACGTGTGATTTCACTCTAACCATGACTTGGAGGCCATAAGCACCCGATCTATTCAGGAGGCCTTTATTGGAAGGGGTTGGGTCAATCCCTCAAAGGTGTGACTTCACTGAGTGCATACTCCAACTCTTCTCCAAGGTATGGTAAGGGTAGAGCTACAACGCATGCCTCTCACTCTTAGGCTAACTTCTGTGTTCATCTTTTGTCTTCTCTGTTCTTTGATGCCCTTGTGAATGTATGTTTTCTTTTCTAGCTCACACTCTTAGTCACCCCTAACATTTTATCTCCGTCTTGGAGGTGTAGGATCCTTGCTGAGTTTGGACATTTCGTCCAACTATGACATTCAGTGGCTCCCTTGCTAACTTGGTTGTTTAAGTAGTGACTATTGAGGAGGGTAATCCATTCTGACATAGGCAAGCTTTTCCAATTTTTCATCATTGGGCAGAATGTTATTGACAAGCAAATTATTATTTTCTACTGCTATTAATGTTTTTTTTGTTTTGTGTTTTTCTTCTTTTTTCTCTTTTGTGCTTTGTTCTTCTTTTCTTTTTTGTGTTTTGATATATGGTGATGCAAAAAGAAAACAAAGGGTACAACGGAAAAGGATACAACTCTAGTCCTTGTTGTTGTTGTTTTGTCGACGCCATTGGGGTTTAAAGTAACTCCTAGTAGTGCCACTGGAAACCGGAATCAAGGCAAATGTAACCAAAGCTATCAAAACCATTATTGGAACTGAGACTATTACTGTGAATGTTGAATCTATTGGTGACATTAACACTGTATCTCTGTTGGAGTTGATATCTAATGTGACAATTGTCCCCTAATTGATCCAGGGTATTTGCACGTGCTGGGTTAGATCGATGCATGGCAAATTGGCAAACTTTAGGTTAGACCCCCCGCAGAGGTACAAGAA
Source organism: Posidonia australis (assembly GCA_024699735.1). Lineage (NCBI taxonomy): Eukaryota > Viridiplantae > Streptophyta > Magnoliopsida > Alismatales > Posidoniaceae > Posidonia > Posidonia australis. Next base: position 5,552 of record JAMKQA010007579.1, on the reverse strand, counting down.
CAAGAGTGGCACGCGTGAGTGTCGCCTGACAAAACTGAGAAAAGAACAAGAGGACAAACTAGGCTAGTGAGGAAAGAGAACAAGAGTGGCATATGTGTGTGCTGGACAGAAGCTTAGAGGCCAAACTAGGTAAATGATGCCTGATGGATTCCCAGGGAAAGAACTGAGAGAAAGGATAGACCCAGAAGTTCCAGTATCCTCGGAGCTTGCTGGCTCAGACACGGTAAGGTCAGTTATTCTAGGGTGTGCACATGTGTGTGCAAGCGTGTGTGTAGGTGTATGTGTGTGCTACCTCTTGTGTGTTGACGATAATGTCCCCATTGTCAATCAAATCCTGGACAGCATTCCAGAGAGTAAAACACTTGTTTGTCGAATGTCCACGGGTGCAATGGAATTGGCAGAACAAGTTTGTCTTATACCACCTGGGAAGCGGGTCCAGTGGTGGACGAACCTCTAGTAGTTGCATGAATGGTGCAACTTTAGGAAGGATGTCACTCAATGAGTCCCCGAGTGGGATAAAGTCTCTTTCCTTACGGCGAGGCTGCCTTTGCTGTTGTTTCTGCCCTTGTTGTACTAACACAACGAGTCGTGTCAATTCAACGATGGTGTGTGGTTGTGTAATGCGTGCTGACCTAGATGCTAGTAAGGGTGGAGACATGGATGTGGGTATTATGCCAACAACAAAGGTCCCACTGTCAATCAAAGTCTAAATGATATCCGGTAGAGTGTAGCAATTATCAGTCGAATGCCCCAGGGCTCGGTGATAATTGAAGTATACGTTCGCATCGTATCATCGAGGGAGTGGAGTTGGTGGGGGACGCGGATCCAGGAGTCTCAAAAGCGACACAACTTGACGAAAAACAGCGCTCATCGATTCTCCCAAAGGATTGTAGTTGCTTTCCACATGACGACCTTGTTTCTCCTTAGGTTGTTGTCCTTGTTGAGCCGATGTAATGTGATGCACCAGCTTGATAGTGGGAGATGTGTGCCTAGTGTGTAGTGATGACCTATGTGTTGGGACCTGATCCTGATGCTGAGGTGGGTTCCGAGTATGCTGTGTTGTGTGTGGTGTTAAGCCCGAGAGTAACAGCTACGGCACCAGTACAACTCTAGGCGACGGACTCGAGAAATGTTGTACTCTCACACAACTAATGGGTTGATTTCTAAATGATTATGATGCATGCTGTGACCAATGTAGTTGTTGTGTAGGAGGCAGAGAAAACACCCCCATCGCTGGAGCGGTGTGATGTTGAGGAGATGGTATGGGCGATAGTGTAGTGGGGTGAGCCTGCAATGCTATAGTGCTCTGCATTGGAACCTCAGAGGCCGAAAAAAGAGGACTCTCAACAAGATCAAGAGAACGGGCCATGTGCTCGAACCCTCGAGCCAATGCTCTCAAGTACTGAGCCTGTATGGCCGAAGACCCATCAAAAGATAGATCAGAAGGCAAGAGTGGAACATGAATGGTCTCTAAAATAGATGCAACCGTAGCTAGTTGAACTCCTGAAACAGGAGGGCCCAAGAGATGGGGTGCAGCTAGCAAAACATTTGGGACCCGTGTGGTAGTCACCGAAGTCAAATCAATAGCGGGCCCTAGATCGGCTTGTGTCTGTCGCTGTCCCGAGAAAGGAGTTAAGGATCCCCCATGATTCCCAAATCGAGACGCACAGAGGGAAGAAGAACTAGTCAAAGTGAGAGAAGGAGGATCTAAGTGTGGGACCCCCTTTAGAACAATAACTGAAGGCTTGCAGGGTCTACGAGGCCATGGCTAACCACAAATGAAATAAAAAGAGCTGCGAAAAAGAGAAACGCACGAGCTCTAAGACAAGCTACAGTCAAAAAGTGACCAATAGCTTGGAAAAGGCAAGCGAAAACAACCACGGGAGACTACGCGCAATAGAGACACCACAGCTCCTAACTAAGGACCTCGCAACAAGCAACCTAAGAAAACAAGCATCAGAACCTGAAAAACGACATACAGACAAATGTGAGTTATTAAAGTGGTACGCAATGACACACAATGCAGATGAATGTCCTTAAGTGCACTCTCTCACCATGCATGTCCCATATGGGGTCGACCACATGGGACGCACTCATGGTTTTCGATTTTGACTCTGGTCAGAAAAATAAGGTTCCCATTCTAAATCCTGGCCAAAGCGTAGGCAATGAATGGGTGGTGAGTCTATGGCCTTGACTCCTACAGTAGCATGGAGCTATACCCTCTACTAGCACCGACATGACCCTGGACAAGGGGGGACAAACTAGCAACACACCCTACACCAAAGCTATAGAACAAGCTACTAGAATTGCCCATAGCAAACTATAGGTAGCCTTAGAGGAGAAGATGCATGCTTTCTAAAATGATCATTAATGCAATATGCTTCTGTGTCTATTACTTACATTTTATTAAACCATAGGGAATTGTGAGCATTTGTCTCTAGTTATGTCGTATTATTTGTTTATCTGTGTTTTTGTGTTTTATTTTCACCAGGAAGGGAAGCGAACATGTTTCTACTCACCTAATCATGGAAAATACAAAAAGGGGATAAAACACACTATCATGGCATATAAATAATCACTCAATGAAGCAAAAGGCATGAATATGACATGTGATAGTGTAGTGCTCTCATGTAAGTGGATAAAAGCTAGTATCTCAACAAAAAGCATGAATTAGGTCATGTGCATGTGTGGTGGCATGGCAATGGTGTAAAAAGGCACAAAAAAGGCATGTTCAGTCAACTATGTACAAGCAAACAATCATGAAGTACATAGACCAAAGACAAGCAAGAAAACCAAAATGAAAGCCAGAATCTGGTTATCCCTAGTGGAGTCGCCAGTTCCTGTGATCATGCCTGTGGAAACATACATGGCTCTCCAACGGTGCGTGGAAGCACACGAGGAGTCCCGATACGGTCACAGTGAAGATGGTGAATCTGGAGAAGAAGACTAGACTTGGAAACACCAAGGAAAGATAACAAAAGGATAAGGAAATGATTCTCCACCTAGTCTTTTAATGAATAGACGAGGAAAACCAAACACAAAGGAAAAACCTAAACTTAACCAAGGTAAAGAAAACTTATGCATGCTCCGTGCCTTATGGATGTAGTGCACAAATCAATGCGGGCCAGAGAAAGGGTAAGGATTATTGTTATGCATGGGGAGGAGGTTAGGCACCCCCATGCGTCCGAAGAACTCAGTCTTTCTAGGTTTTCTGCTCACTAATGGTCTATTATGTGTATACTTGCCTGTTCTGAATGCATATGCTAAAGATGACTGGAAAACATGCCAAGTCAAAGAAATGAATAAGAGAAAATAAAAAATGATAATCCGAGGGACAAATGTAGGCATTGATAATGCCATTTACTGTACGTCCTTGGACGATGAGGAAAATCGTGAAAATCAAGAATACTCAGAAAATGTCACGTAAATCAGCGGAAACTTCAAGAAATCCGAGAAAAATCAAATTAGAGAAAATAATCATCCTTCAGGTCAATGTCGGCATTGTCAAGCCTATTAATGTACGCCCTCGGGCGATGAAAAGCCAAATCAAATCAAAATCCTAAAATCGGAATAAATCCAAGAAAGAATGCAAAATTTGATTTTGAAACAAGTCGGAAGTGTGTGCATAATGCAAGAAAGAAGACATGAGAAAATATGCATGAAAAATAGCAACAAAATGCATGTGAGAGAAAAAAATGTAAATTCCAGGGGCTTTTTTGCAAAATTCCCAAATTTTGAATGTAGGCTAAAATTCTGAAGCTACATCATCAAAAATACATAGGAAAACACACTTTGTGTAATTTTGAAGAAATCTAGGGTCAAATGTACATTTTTGATCAAATTCAAGATCCCTAAGGGTCAATATGCAATTTTGCCATTAAAAAATGTATTTAATGCAATTCTAAAGAAATTCAGGGTCAAATGTGCAAGAAAATGGTCTTAAGTTTGAAATCCAAGAAGTTCAGGGACTATTATGCAAATTTACCATAGAAAACATACATTTCGAAAGAAATCACGGAAAATCAGGGTTTAAAATGCATTTTTTGAACACATCTGAGCAAATATTTAAATTCCCAGGGTTTAAGGTGCAATTGTAACAGTAAAACATGCATTCAAAACTATTTTAATGAAGCCTAGGGCTTTAAATGAAAATTTTGAGCACATTTGAGTATATATTTGAATATCCAGGGTTTAACATGCAATTATGGCAAAAAAAACATGCATTCAGAACTATTTCAACAAAGCTTAGGGTTTTTTATGCAAAAATGCTAAACCTAAATGCATGAAAAGAAACTCAGAGGGTTTAAGTCAAATTTTAAAGCATGGAAACATTAACAAGAATATACAGGGGGCACATTGCAATATTTCCAAATCAAACATTATTAAAACGATTTAAAATCTATTGCAAGGACATAACTGTAAGAAAAAAGGACCTATTTGTAAGAAAAGAGGGACCTTAGTAAATTAAAAGAATGGCTTAGAAGTTTATTAAAAGAAAACTTTATTTTTTATTATTTTTTAAAGGAAAAGGAGGGACGGCTACCGACAACGGAACTCCGTCGTCGACGACCGCCTACGATGTAGGGCATCCCGATGCCTAATCAGGCATCATATCTCACAGGGAGCAAGAGGAGGAGTGGAGCACATCAAATGGTCTAGATCTGATGCTCGATGGCTGGAGTTGATCTCCCACCTCCCTCACCGTCAACGCAACTCTTGTGACGACGATGTGGAAGAAGGGGACCCTAGAAGCATTGGAATGGTGGCTTAAGGCTCCTAGAGGCTTGAGGGTGATGAGTGAAAGGTTTGCCCTCTCCCAAAAGCAAGAAAGCCGTCGTTCTATGTTACCCGGACGTCGCTCGCCGTTGACCCAATCCACTTCGGCGAGCTTGACTGCTGGGGTGATCTAGTGCATGAAATGTAGCTCTAATTTCTTTGGAGCGTTGAGGGCACGACATGGATGATTCTTGGATGCTCGGTGTGGCGCAGCAGAGCAGGAGGCACCTAATCGAGCTCCATTACTAGTCGTCTTCCCCAGCGATAATGACGGAGCTCGATTCTAGCGACTAGCTACTGGAGGCTTGGTGAGGGCTTGAAATGACGCACTAGGGGCTGGAGAAGCTAAAGGAGGATCATGGGCAAAGGATCAAGCTCATTGGGGCTTGAATCGAACACTAGATTCGTGCCCCCACCTCTATCACCGGAGATTAGCTCTGGTGATGCCTGAAACCACGATTCCAGCCAATGAAAACCTTTGGATCCACTGGAATAGATCAGGGAAGGAAGACAGAGATCTAGGAAACCATCTCTAATGAAAATTGAGGTCAGAGGGAAGCTTACCTATGTGGACAGTGGTGAGGGCTGCCGGTGATCGCCAGAGATAGCTTGAAACTATGATTTTTCTTCTCCCCGAGCTTCCTCTCTCTTCATGGAACTCTCTAGTTGCCATAGTTTTGAGAAAATCACTTGGTGGCTTCCTTGAGATTTTTCCAATTTTTTTCCCTCCTTTCTTCCCCCCTCCTTTTTCTTGCAATTTGGGGGGGGGGGGGGGG
>JAMKQA010007578.1:0-27981 GCA_024699735.1 Posidonia australis | reverse complement strand
CCCCCCCCCCCCCCCCCCGCCCTATCACCGGAGTTTGGCGACAGTGGGGCACGGAGAGCTCCGTTAGCCAAGGGATCACTCTGGATCCCTTGGAAACACTCCGGGAAGGGGAGGAGAACCTAGAATACTAAGGAACTGAGACAAAAAAGATGCTGGAGAAGATGGATGTACCTGATCGGAAGTGGGTCGCCGAAGCTCCGAGGTGGCTGAATTCCCTCCCGCGACTGCTCTGGCACTCTGGTTCTCTCTCTCTCGCTTTGAATTGTCTCTGCGATGGAGCAAGAGTTCTGGAAATCCGTGTAACCCCTCTGTGTGAATCCAAAAGTCCTCAAAATCTTGCTCTCTTCTCCTCTTTTATAGATGAACCCAACACTGAAACCCACGTAACAACCCACCAGACCACTAACAGACTCCACAGCTGTGCTCCTAACAGCCCCGACATGCTCCAACAGCTGTCCCCTAATCGTTCCTCCGGATGCCAACATGATGGACGGCCATCCAAAGGTCTGTTGGTGGTTGATCCAGTGGCTAAGCTGCCTTGGAAGCTTCTGGTTCAATGGTGAAATGGGCTGAACGAGGTGGGTTCAGTGAGGAAGAATGGCTCGGGCTGAATTTGTGAGAGATTGGTGAAAAGGAATGAGTTCAATGAGATGGGTGGCTTATATGATTGATTAAATGAAGAATGATGGATATGGTAAGGATGAAAATAAGATGTTGGGTTAAAGGGAAAGAGCTAAATTGTTTATGATAGACCTTTATGGGCTTTGGGCTCAATTTGGGCTTAATGGGCCTCCATGGGCCTATGCGGGCCTTGTGGGCCCCCATGGGCCCAAGTGGGCTTTAATGGGCCTTGGTGGATTTGATGGGCTTCCATGGGCCTAAGTGGGCTTTTGGGTTCAATTTGGGCTTAATGGGCCTGAAAAGGGTTTGAGCTCAGCCACCAGACCCTCGTCCTGCAAAATTGGGAAAAATTGGAGTGTCTACACAATGACACACCTAGGTGTTTGTCAACATTTGATTGATGTAGGATTTGATATAGTAAGTTGTTTAGGCCATGTACAATTGAACCATTCACTACTTATTGCACTTGTGAAGAGATCGTGACCTGAGACCTATACTTTATGAAGTATGTACGCCATGGCAAGATGACTGCTATTTTAATGGGTGTTGCCATTATTACCGAAATTTGGGTAGACAGACCCCAAGTTTGTACATATTTGGGTAGAAAATGCACACAGGAGTGCTTAGCTGTTTTTGGTGTGATTCTTGGTGATTTTGATAATGAAGATTATGTTAAGTTAAAATGGTTGAGAGAGATGTCTTTTCAACTAGCGAGCATGGAATTAAGTTCCATTTTGTGGTTATTGGCATTGCTTGTGCTAGGATTTTAAATCACTTAGGTTCTAATGTTCTTGTTGACGAGACTAGAAACAAGGTCGATCATCTTGAAGTACTTGTCCTTCATCAAAACTTTCACACTTGTAGCTATAGATACCCCATTTCAATATCTTTCAATAGATTTAGGTTTTCAATCACCTTTAGATCTACTATTATGTTCATTCCACTCTCATTCCTGCCTTCACACTCGAACAAGTTAGATTACATTGTCAAACCTCTTTCTGAGCTTTTATGACTATAAGGGTATTTTCGTGATTTGTATCTATCTCGCAAAATACTCATCTTATCTCTGAATACCTTGAAAAATCACTACAACAGAGTACTCAAACAATCTTCACATTTCGTGAAATTTTACAAACAACTTTCTTACATCCTGTACTTCAATTTTGGAAAGTAATATCTTATTTGGAGCAAGTGTTGAATGCTGAAGTTATTAGCGTCTAATGTAGAACGCAAAGATTCCTACCTCCATCACTTCTGGTTGATATCCTACAAAGATTATCATAGTAAAGTAGTCAAATTGTCTCCAAATTTGAAGAAATTTTGTCGTAGTGTCTAATGTTGGACGCTATGCTTTGTAGCATCCAACACCTGACAGTTGTGACCTCTTGTGCACATCTAACTTTCCATTTTATCTTTTTTGAAAAATTCTAAAATTTGAATCCTTTCTTATTTTGGTAAATCCCATGAGTCCAATGATATTTATTTAACGTAATCCATTTTTGTTAATGCATGATTTCAACATTAATGGCAACAATTGGCTACCAACTGTGAAGGCTGTGTTGGACTCTGTAGACTACAAGGCCCAATGTAAGATGTCGGCATTCTTACATCCAACACCTCATAGACAGCAATAGCTATTGTTGTTGAACTATGTTGCTAATTTTGGTCATGTTTCCATTCCCAGAGTTGGTGCACCTCATCCTTTTGGCAAAGGATGAAAATTTTTAAGAAAAGGGAGAGAATTCACATACTTTGAGTTAGAAAAAGAGAGTGGAGAGATCTAGAGAAAGAGATACCTTATGCCAAATAGAGTGCAATCCTCATTGCTTGTCTATCACCATGTTGGCCATCTCCGACATTTTTCTCACCCCTTTTCTTCCATCTACATCATTTATGGAGGAAGTTTTAGTATCTTTTTCTTAATTCCTCATGCATATGTAATAGTCTCATTGCATTTAAGTAAACTGAGAGTCAACCCTCTGATACATATTATTTCATGTCATTTATTTTTTATATGTATGTTTATTTTGATCATGATACTACACTCAATAACCCATTTCTTTTATTTGATTTGCTTATTTTGTTTTGAAGGAAAGAAGGAAGAAGAAGTTCACATGTACAAGAACTTTCAACTAGTGCCAATGTTGTTTTGAAGAAGCAAAAGACCTAAGACATCCATAAATCTCCCCAAGACGTCTCAAGGGCCAACATTAAGCAAATCAAGAGTGGTGATCAAAATCGACACTAATATAAGTGGAGCATAGGAGTCGAGCAAGCAAATGGCGTAAAATGGACACCCAAAGCTCATTGGGACTTTGGACATGTGAGTTATTAATTTTCAAGATTAAGACGTAATAGTCCCTACACCCAATGATATCCCCTAGATTTCATTGGATGCCTGATCCATAGCATTTAATGTTAGACGCATGATATTCCACATCCAACACTTGGAAGTTGTGGCCTGTTGTACACAACCAACTTTCCATTTTATCTTTTTTGAAAAATGTTTAAATTTGAATCCATTCTTATTTTGATAAATCCCATGAGTTCAGTGATATTTATTTGCCTTGATCTGCTTTTGTTAATACAAGATTCCTTTATTAATGACAATAGTTGGTTGTCAACTGTGAGTGTTTTGTTAGACGTTATGTATTACAGTGTCTAACATTAAACATGTCTACATGCATCTAACACCTCATAGACAATAACAACTATTGCTGCTGGACTATGTTGCCAATTTTGGCCATGTTTCTATTCTTCAGCTATTTCTTGCTACTATAAATACCTAGGCACCTTAACCTTTGGGGGGAGGTGTAACGACCTAGATTTTTGGGTAGCATTTTCAACTAGTTGTTTGATCTAGAGTTCTAGGTCTTCTGTGTATGGCTACCGCAGACTGGTGGCATGGTTATCAAGTGTGTATTGGTGGCACAGTTATTAGGCGTGTACTGGTGGCGCGGAAAATTTAGTATTTTAGACCTAGGACTTAAGCTGCATTTTATTGATTCGACATCGCAATTGAGTTTTGAACGTCATATCCTGTTGTCCTAAGTTTGAGATGCTGTGTGGACCCTCGTAGAGACCCTAAGGATTGCTTTAGGGCTATAGAGGTTTTTTGTAATTTCTTGAGCAACATGTAATGGATTCTTGTGATTCTTGTCCTAAATGGAGGTTCATCTCGAGATCTTCAATTTGGTATATTATTTGTGATTTTTGAATACTTTTGGTGAGATTAGTAGTAATTTATTGCTCGTGGATGAATAGTGCAATAGTTAATACCTATGAACTTTGACCTGGGATTTCTTGAGTTTTATACAACATGTGTTGGTGATTTTTGTCTCAAGTTGTAAAGCTCATTGAGATTTTCAATTTAGTAAATGGTTTGCAATTTTTGGTAGGATGATGGATTTTGGTCATAAAAATTTAATGGTGGTTTATACTTACTATCAGCCATGCCTGAGGAAGAAGACGATATTTTAGTCCCTAGCTTTATATTAAATTAGTATTTTAGTCCCTAAGTTTTGTATTTAATTACTTTTTGGTCCCTAACTTTGGATTGAAATTACTTTTTTAGTCCCTAGCTTTTGGGTTAACTGCTTTTAATCCCCAACTTTCTATTGGAGTTGCATTTTAGTCTTTGGGTTTTGTGTAAATTGCAACCCTTAATGACTTGTATTTTTATAGTTTTTAGCATGTTTAGTATTCTATTAACCTTGTAGGTAATTATAACATAATAATAATTAGAAAAATCCCTAGAAATGATTTAGAAATTGTCTAAAATAGACTAACAAGATCCTATTAAGCTATAGTTTAAAATAAAAGACTATATGACTTAGAAATACTAAGTCTTTTCTCTAAATGATTTAGATGGATATTAGGGTTTATATTTAACCCTAGGATTAGATGTTGGTTTGGTTTTAGTGTGGTGCACTTGTAGACACTTCAATTTTGCACGGTTGTCGACAATCTTCTCTGGGATGGGAGTTTTGGTTGCTGGACACCCTACCACTCTCACCATAGCCAACCAAACATCTTAACACAACTTTACCCACAAAACTAGCCCATGTCTTACACGAAATTAACCCAACTTCAACACCTCAAACTTCAGCCCAAAACCAAGCCCAACTTCATCCAAATTAACGCCTATCAGCCATTTCAAAATCAATCCAACGGCCCACAACAAAGCCCTACACCTAAATGCCCACGTCAGCCTATCACAACTAGGCTCTCCTCTTATTTAAGCCCCTTCATGCAGTGTGGGGACGTCTGGGGGGAGGGGGCAGTAATCGTCATCCAGTTCACTCCACTCCTCCCAATTGCCCGAGCACGTCGACCTTAGCTTCCAGTGAACTCCAGCCAACCAAATCCACGGTGTTGCCTCCACAACCACTGCAACTCTCCAAATGATCTCCGTCCATCCTTCATAGGCCATCGTGATCCATTTCCTCAACTCTCCAATTCTCTCTTCCAGTCTTGAGCAAGCTCCAAGGCATCTTTCGACATTAGCTCTGCTCTGTGAAATTTAAATTGAATTGTCAAGGCTTTACAGGTAAGTTCTTTGATTTAGAACTAAATCTCAGTAGCATAATCGTGTGGATGTAAGCTATTTGCCCCGTTCGTGAGCATCATGATCGTCGAAGTTTGATTTGATTGGCTGCATATGCTGCATCCACGTCCATCCACGACGTGATTACAGCCTCGGATGAGGTTTGTGATCTTTGGATCTTAGTCATCCGCGTCACTAGGGTCCCTTCCTCCTCCATTTGTCATGATAGTCCGAGCCACTGGATTGTGGTTGGAGCTTGAAAGGAGATTGATGAGAAGGCATGCATCAAGTTCATATCGGTCTAGTAGCATCTTATTTCTTTTTTGAGCTCTTTCTATCAATTCCATTGCCACATCTTCATGAAACGAGGCTCGTCGGACATCACAGAGGCTGACGCATCCATTCACAGCAAGGTGGATGGGTGGAGTGATCTAGAGCTCCATCTTTAGTTTTGATTGCATGATAGTGTTCCTTTTGAGCTACTCTTGCTTATCCGATCTTGATTCGATCATTTGCATCGATGCGTTCGTGTCTGGAGAAAGGATTGGCCATTGTAGAAGTTGAGGCCGTGGAGCGCGATCAGAGCCCATGGACACAGGCAAGAAGGAGGCGCTTATTTGTTTTTTTTGCCTAGACTCTACATCTTGCATTTTCTTGAATTCTTTCTGCATTTCTTTTTTTTTTCATCCATGGATCTTGAACAGAGTTCACCGGACTCAATCGGAGCATGTCAACGTGAACTCTAGTGAGCTAGATGAGAGAAGAGATTCAAAGCATCATGTAATGTTTTGAAGGCATGATTAATTTCCTTTTACTCCCCTCTTGCTTATCCAATCTTGATTTGAGCATTTGCATCAATGCGTTCGCATCTAGAGCAAGGATTGGCCATTGTAGCAACCTTGTTGCAACGAAGCATGGCCAGAGCATATGACAGCAGACATAGAGTAAGTGTACATTTGGTTTACCTCAATCACCTCGCCTCCTACATCATTCCTGAGATCTTTCTGTGACCGTGCCCCCGACCCGGGGGCCGATCCGGCGCGGGGGTCGCGCTAGAGGAGGAGGAGGCCACAGCCCATGCCGAGATGGCGAAGGCGCGAGATGGGATGAGAAACGAAGGAAAATGGAGTCGCCATCTGGTCTTTTAAGGGAAAGATGAGGAAAACCACAAATGATTCACTAAACGTGAATGAATCAGACGCAAACGTGAAGGCTAGATATCTACTAACCAGAGGATGGATAAGGATTCCTATTACACACGAGGAAGGTGTTTGGCAACCCCGTACGCCCGAGAAACTCTGTCTTTCTAGTCTAATTCGCTTGCTTGAGGTTGAATGAGTGTTTGTTATGCCTAGATTGTGTTATTGTCATGCTGATGTGAGTGCCAAGGCAATACTGGATGGATGTGAAAGACGATGTGCAAAAATTGCGGAGAAATCCACATGAATTAACAAAATCACAGAAAATCACATGAAATGACGATGTTTTTGTAAAGAACGCCTCCAAAAACCAAGTTGATGTCAAAAGGATAAAAAGTCGAGTCAACCCGGGTTCTCGGAATCATGAAAAAAGTCGTGAAAATCAAAAAAGGGAAAAATAACCCGTGATGGGGTCAAATGTCGGCCCTCAGGCCTGTTAATGTACGCCCTTGGGCAATGAAATCCAAATCAAATCGAAAAAATTCGAAAACATGGAATAAAGATAGTCAGATCAAATATCAGATGAAGGAATCAGAAGACAGATGAGAGAAAAGTCCACGAAAGATTGCATGAAATGCAGACTTATCCAAAAAGGAGGGATTAATGTGCAAATACAGCAAAATAGTGCAAAAATGCATGGAAATGTACCTAAATGGGTGAAAGATTCTAAGGAATGCTGTAGACAAAGGTTATGCGTGACTTGGTGCAATAACAGACACACATGTGCATGAATTGATGGAACAGGGGCAATTTGGTCATTTCAGTGGTCAAAAGTGATAAATGTATGCATGGGGATAATGCATGGTCTAAGTTATGTCAAAATGTGTGCCAAATGTCTAGAAGATGTTATTTTCAAGAAACATGGGGGAGGAAATCAACAAAATGATGTAAATACAATAAAGGACAAACATAAGGGCCAAAATGCAAAATTCACAAAAGGAGTGAGAATTTGGATGAAAAAACATGTTCATGACCCCTATTCTAACATGCAAATGATGGGTCTAATGTCAATGTGGCACAAGGATGTAAAAGTTGCACTTGGATAATTTCCTGAAAATTCAGGGTTTGAAGTGCAAAATTCACACATAAGTGCAAATTTGACCAACATGTAAGGCTCAAGATCAAATCTCAGTGAAAACATGATTTTTAAATGGATTCAATGGTTCAATGCAAAACATGAAATGCAATGAGTGAAAAATGCCCCAAAATATGCAAGAAAATATTTAAAACCCTAAATGATGGATTTGGAATTAATCTAAGGGTCAAAATGTAAATTTTATATTCAAAAACAATTTGATGTGAATCCAGGGACTTTTGTGCAAAATTTCTGGACTTGAATGTGGTAAAAATAGGGATTTCATGTTGGTCAAGGCAATTATGATGTTTCCTAAGGTCTAAGATGCAAAATACACAAAGAAAACTCATTTTTTAGAGTTCTGAGGGCTTAATGCAAAAGACCAGGACCAAAATGTAAAGAAAATTTCATTTTAATAACAGTCAGTGTGATTTTCAAATATTTTAGGGCTCAGACTGCAAATTTCACAAAGAAAAATCAGTTAAAAGATTTCAGGGGCTAAATGCAAATGTTCAAGACTTAAATGTGATAAAAACTCAATTTTAATGATGATTAGTGTAATTGTTAGAATCTTCAGGGTTTAGAATACAAATTTCACATAGAAAATCTTTTTTAAAAGCCACAAGGGACCATTGCAAATATTCTGGCCCTAAATGTAATGAAATCAAGTTCCAGGGACCTAGATGTGATAAAAAAAACAGGCATTAATATGTTATGAATAAAAAAACAAAACTCAAGGGGTCCACATGCAAAATCCACAGAGAAAATAAAAGATTAAAAAGTATATTAAAACAACAGGGGCAGAAATGTAAATGTCTGGACCCATATGTAATAAAAAGGATCTAAATATAATAAAATAAGGGTCTAAAATTAATAAACTTAAACTAAAGGGGCCTGGCTCAAAAAATGCCTATTCGAAGATCGCTGGAGGATCGCCGGCGTTCTCCCTCCGACGATCTCTCCAGCGAGGCTCTGGCGGCGATTTAGCGGCTGAAGGGGGCCCGCGATGGCTGGGAAAGCTCCGGAGGGCCACGACGATCATCCTCGAGAGGTTGGGCAAGGCTGGGGAGGCCTAAGGCCTCCCTTACACCTCGTGCTCCGGCGAAGGGCTCTGAACGGCGACGGAGAAGATGACGGCGCGACGCGGCGGTGCTCCATAGGCTGGAACGGCGCGTAGAAGGCGGGGAAAGCTCCGGGGAGCCACGACGAGGCTTCGGAGGGCAGCGGCGAGCTCTGAGGTAGTCTGGAGTGCCCCGCCCACCTTGACTTCGGTGACGACAGCAGCGGCGAGTCGTCGGGTGGCTGTGGAGGTCCGAGCAAGGGCGCGGCAACACAGGGGCGTTATTGGGAGGTGCGCGGAGGTTTTTGGGTCATCGGTGAGGAGTGAGGTGGCCTAGTGCGCTCAGAGGCATCTTCGACGACAAACTGCGGCTGACTGCAGCGACGGCGACGGGGCTGGCTGAGCGTCGGCGAGGCTTCTTTGGAGCGGAGGGAGACCTGAGGAGGAGGAAGAAGAGGGGGAAAGGAAGGAGAGGCCCGCGGGGGGCCCCGCTGGAGGTCAGGAGGCTCGAGCCTCGCTGGCAGGGTGAACCCACCACCGGAGGGTGGGTCGACGGCACGCAAGGAGCGTTGCTCCGCCGTGGCGCGTTCCAGGGGCCTAGAGGGTCTTATGGGGGATGCTCTGAAATGAAATAGAGGAAGACGAAGGGTACCTGGTGAGTGAAATGTCCTCTCCGGTGATCTTCAATGGCAGCGGCGGCACTCCGGCGAGGCTCTGGCAACGGTGATCAAGGGATTCTGGGGCTTAAAGAGGGGCCTGAGGAGATGGACTTGGTGTGGGAAATTGCTAAGGCTCGTTCTGGGTGTGGGGAGTGGAGGAAGAGGGCCGGCAGGGGTCTCTCCGGTGATCTCTTTTTTTTGGTTTTTTTCTCTCCACTCTCTCCAATTCTGTCCAGATCTCCTCCTCTTCTTCTAGTGGTTTTTCCCAGTCTTTTAAGAGAGGAAGGAGTGGTCCAGAGGTCATGGCGTCGTGGCTGTAGTTGGGTAGAACATGGAAAATGGGCGCAGTTAGGGAAAGGGAAATGGTGCGGGGAGGAAGGAGGAGTACTGTTCATTTATTTTTTGCATTTCGTAGGTTTTTAATCAAATGTGGTTTAGGCTAAACTTGCTTTATGGGCTTTTAGTTTAGTTTTTTTTTGTTTTGTTTTGTTTTGAGTTTTTGATTTTGTTTTGAGTTTTGATTTTGTTTTAAGTTTTTTTGATTTTGTTTTTAGTTTTTAATTTTGTTTTTGATTTTAATAATTTACTTTGGTGATTTTAATTAAATTTTGATTTAGTGATTTTGAAGTTTAATTATTTTTTAAAATTAGGATTTTAGAGGTTTGAATTTAATTAAGAGAATTTAAGTTAGGGTTTTTTAGGATTAATTAAATGATTTAGGGTTTTTTTTTGGATTTTTTTGGGTTTAATTTAGGTTTTCCTTGAAATTTAATGGATTAAAGTGGTTTAAAAATGGATTTTATTTGATTTTGACTTTAATTTGGGTTTTCACTTGATTAACTTGGATTTTAAATGTTTTTAAGTGGCTTTTGTTTAATTTGTTTTTTTAATTAGGGTTTACTTAATTAATTAGGGTTTTAAGTGGATTTTGCTTGATTTTGATTTTAATTAGGGTTTTCACTTGATTTTTGGATTTTAAGTGGATTTAGGTGAATTTTGTTTATTTTTGGTTTTAATTAGTGATTTTACTTAATTAATTAAGGTTTTATGTGGATTTAGGTGAATTTTGTTTATTTTTTTGTTTTAATCTAGTGGTTTTTGCTTGGATTAATTGTGAGTGGGCATATGTGGGCCTAGTGGGTTTGTGTGGGCCTAGAGTGGGGCTAGTCAGCTTGTGTGGGTCTAGTGGGCTTGTGGGCCTACTGGACTTGTGTGGGCCTAATGGGCTTGTGTGAGCCTTAGTGGGCTTAGGGTTCTGTGGAGTTAGGGTTTAGGAGTGATGGTTGCAACCAGAGCATCTTCCAGAGGAGCCTGCCGCCAAGTGACTGCACAATTGAGGTGTCTACAGATGCCCCTCCCTGAGCGAGGTCAAGGGACGGATGGAACCAAGACCGATGCTCAGGGTTGACAAGACACCATGCTTGAGTCCGCGGGAGAATGGTATTTGCTATGCGGTCGTGAGCCACTTATTCGTCGGATGCACCGAAAAGTCATGACTCGTGGCCCATGCATGATGCTAGTGCAACGGATGATCCTAATGTTGGGTGATGCATGAGGGTGATGCTGAAAACGAGTGGGTAGCTCCGCTCTCGAAGAGGAGCGTGAGGGATTTCCCGACTCGTGCCGAGGTGTGCCTGGGCAAGTCTATCAGACCTATTGACTGGGGTAAACCAGGCGAATGGCGGACCTTTCGGCCTGGGAGGATGCATGGCAAGATGTCAAACTTGCCGACCGAGGGATAGACTGATGACGGGTGTCAACCAGATAGTCTGGGGATATCAGCCCGTTCCTGACAATATGACGGTTGTCAACCGGATAGTTCGGGATATCAGTCCCAAGAGAAGGGCCATTAGATAAGACTATCAAACTTGCAAGCTAAAGGACAAAACATGGTAAGTTGACGGACCTACTGACCAGACAGTTCGGGTTATCAGTCCGATAATGAGTTGACGGACTCAGCACCGGATAGTTAGGGCTATCAGCCCGCTGATGAGTTGACAGACTCATTACTGGATAGTTAGGGCTATCAGCCCACTCCTGACCACTGCCAATCCAGCCCACGACAAGCTTATCGAAAGAATACACAACAAGATATCAGACTTGCCGACCAAAGAAAGATGGATAACGGCTGTCAACCAGACGGTTTGGGGGTGCGAGCTTGAGGAAAGGAGCATTAGGAAAGACTACAAGACTTGCAAACTGAGGGATAAGGTATGATAAGTTGACAAACCTACCAACAAGATAGTTTGGGTTATCTACTGAAGGGAAAGAGGAAGATAGACTGCTCTGATTCCGCCCGTTAAAGTGGGACTCAAAAACAGAAGGGGTGGCACCGAGATTCGTCCGTTCGGATCGAACCTGGGATGAGACAATCTAGACTCTGTCTGGTAGTCTAGAAGAAGATGGAAAAGGGGGCCCTTGAATCCACCGGTCTGGGACGGAATTCAAAGGCAAAGGGTGGCATCGAGATTCGTCCGTCCGGATAGAATCTGGGATGGGACAATCTAGACTCCGTCCGGTAGTCTAGAAGAAGATGCCAAAGGGCCATGAATCCGCTGGTCAGGGTCGGAATTCAAAGGCAAAGGGTGGCACCGAGATTCGTCCGTCCAGATAGAATCTGGGATGGGACAATCGAGACTTCGTCCGGTAGTCTAGAAGAAGATGGAAAAGGGGGCCTTGAATCCGCCGATCAGGATCGAAATTCAAAGGCAAAGGGTGGCACCGAGATTCGTCTATCCAGATAGAATCTAGGATGGGACAATCTAGACTCCGTCTGATAGTCTAGAAGAAGATGGAAAACGAGGCCTTGAATCCGCCGATCAGGGATGGAATTCAAAGGCAAAGGGTGGCACCGAGATTCGTCCGTCCGGATAGATTCTGGGAAGGGACAATATAGACTCCGTCCGATAGTCTTGAAGAAGATGGACAAGGGGGCCTTGAATCTGCCGATCAAGATCGGAAATCAAAGGCAAAGGGTGGCACCGAGATTCGTCCGTCTGGACAGAATCTGGGACGAGACAATATAGACTCCGTCCGGTAGTCTTGAAGAAGATGGAAAAGGGGGCCTTGAATCCGCCAGTCAGGGTCAGAATTCAAAGGCAAAGGGTGGCACTGAGATTTGTCTATCCGGATAGAATCTGGGATGGGACAATCTAGACTCCGTCTGGTAGTCTAGAAGAAGATGGAGAAGGGGGCCTTGAAACCGTCGGTCACGGTCGGAATTCAAAGTCAAAGGATGGCACCGAGATTCGTCCGTCCGGATAGAATCTGGGATGGGACAATCTAGACTCTGTCCGGTAGTCTAAAAGAAGATGGAGAAGGCGGCCATGAATCCGTCGATCAGGGTCGGAATTCAAAGGCAATGGGTGGCACTGAGATTCGTCCGTTCGGATAGAATCTGGGATGGGACAATCTAGACTCTGTCCGGTAGTCAAGAAGAAGATGGAGAAGGGGGCCGTGAATCAGCCAGTCAGGGTCGAAATTCAAAGGCAAAGGGCGGCACCGAGATTCATCCGTTTGGATAGAATCTGGGATGGGACAATATAGACTCCGTCCAGTAGTCTAGAAGAAGATGGAGAAGGGGGCCTTGAATTCGTCAGTCAGGGTTGGAATTCAAAGGCAAAGGGTGGCACCGAGATTCGTCCGTCAGGATATAATCTAGGATGGGACAATCTAAACTCTATCCAGTAGTCTAGAAGAAGATGGAAAAGGGGGCCTTGAATCCGCCGGTCAGGGTCGGAATTCAAAGGCAATAGGTGGCACCGAGATTCGTTCGTCCGGATAGAATCTGGGATGGGACAATCTTGACTCTGTCCGGTAGTGTAGAAGAAGATGGAGAATGGGGCCGTGAATCCGCCGAACAGGGTCGGAATTCAATGGCAAAGGGTGGCACCGAGATTCGTCCATCCGGATAGAATCTGGGATGGGACAATATAGACTCCGTCTGGTAGTCTAGAAGGAGATGGAAACGGGGGGCCTTGAATCCGCCGGTCATGGTCGGAATTCAAAGGCAATGGGTGGCACTGAGATTCGTCCGTCCAGATAGAATCTGGGATGGGACAATCTAGACTCCGTCTGGTAGTCTAGAAGAATATGGAAAAGGCGGCCTTGAATCTGCCGATCAGGGTCGAATTCAAAAACAAAGGGTGGCACCAAGATTCGTCCGTCTGGATGGAATCTATGATGGGACAATCTAGACTCTGTCCAGTAGTCTAGAAGAAGATAGAGAAGGGGGCCTCGAATCCAACGGTTAGGGTCGGAATTCAAAAGCAAAGGGTGGCACCGAGATTCGTCCGTCCGGATAGAATCTTGGATGGGCAATCTAGACTCCGTCTGGTAGTCTAAAAGAAGATGGAAAAGGGGGGCCTTGAATCTGCCGGTCAGGGTCGGAATTCAAATGCAAAGGGTGGCACCGAGATTCGTCTGTCCGGATAGAATCTAGGATGAGACAATCTAGACTCTGTCCGGTAGTCTAGAAGAAGATGGAAAAGGGGGCCTTGAATCGGCCGATCAGGGTAGGAATTCAAAGGTAAAGGGTGGCACCGAGATTCGTCTGTTTGGATAGAATCTAGGATGGGACAATCTAGACTCCGTTCGGTAGTCTAGAAGGAGATGGAAAATGGGGCCTTGAATCCGCCGATCAGGGTCGGAATTCAAAGGCAAAAGGTGGCATCGAGATTCGTCTGTCCGGATAATATCTGGGATGGGACAATATAGACTCCGTTTGGTAGTCTTGAAGAAGATGGAAAAGGGGGCCTTGAATCCGCCGATCAGGATGGAAATTCAAAGGCAAAGGGTGGCACCGAGATTCATCCGTCTGGATAGAATCTGGTATGGGACAATCTAGACTCCGTCTGGTAATCTAGAAGAAGATGGAGAATGGTTCCTTTAATCCGTCGGTCAGGTCGGATTTCAAAGTCAAAGGGTGGCACCGAGATTCGTCCGTCCGAATAGATTCTGGGATGAGACAATCTAGACTCCGTCCGGTAGTCTAAAAGAAGATGGAGAAGGGGGCCATGAATCCGTCGGTCAGGGTCGGAATTCAAAGGCAATGGGTGGCACAGTGATTCGTTCGTCCAGATAGAGTCTGGGATGGGACAATCCTGACTCCGTCCGATAGTCTAGAAGAAGATGGAGAATGGGGGCCTTGAATTCGACGGTCAGGGTCTGAATTCAAAGGCAATGGGTGGCACCGAGATTCTTTCGTCCGGATAGAATCAGGGATGGGACAATCTAGACTCCGTCTGGTAGTCCAGAAGAAGATGAAATAGGGGGCCTTGAATGCGCCGATCAGGGTCAGAATACAAAGGCAAAGGGTGGCACCGAGATTCATCCGTCCGGATAGAATCTGGGATGGGACAATATAGACTTTGTCCGGTAGTCTAGAAGATGATGGAGAAGGGGGCTTGAATCCATCGGTCAGGGTCGAATTTCAATGGCAAAGGGTGGCACCGAGATTCGTTTGTCCGGATAGAATCTGGGATGGGACAATCTAGACTCCATCCGGTAGTCTAGAAGATGATGGAAAAGGGGGCCTTGAATTCGCCGGTCAAGGTCGGAATTCAAAGGCAATGGGTGGCATCGAGATTCATCCGTCCAGATAGAATATGGGATGGGACAATCTAGACTCCGTCTGGTAGTCTAGAAGAAGATGGAGAAGGGGGCCTTGAATCCACCGATCAGGGTCGGAATTCAAAGGCAAAGGGTGGCACAAAGATTTGTTTGTCCAGATAGAATCTGGGATGGGACAATATAGACTCTGTCCGGTAGTCTAGAAGAATATGGAAAAGGGAGGCTTCAATCTGCCGGCTAGGTTCGGAATTCATAGGCAATGGGTGGCACCGAGATTCGTCCGTCTGGATAAAATCTGGGATGGGACAATTTAGACTCCGTCTGGTAGTCTAGAAGTATATGGAAAAGGGGACCTTGAATCTGCCGGTCAGGGTCAGAATTCAAAGGCAAAGGGTGGCACCGAGATTCGTCCGTCCGGATAGAATCTGGGATAGGACAATCTAGACTCCATCCTGTAGTCTAGAAGAAGATGGAGAAGGGGGCCTTGAATCCGTCGGTCAGGGTCGGAATCCAAAGGCAAAGGGTGGCACCGAGATTCGTCCGTCCGGATAGAATTTGGGATGGGACAATCTAGACTTCGTTTGGTAGTCTTGAAGAAGATGGAAAAGGGGGGCCTTGAATCCGCTGATCAGGGTCGGAATTCATTGGCAATGGGTGGCACCGAGATTCGTCCGTCCGTATAGAATCTGGGATGGGACAATCTAGACTCCGTCCGGTAGTCTAGAAGAAGATGGCAAAGGGCCATGTATCCGCCTGTCATGGTCGGAATTCAAAGGCAAAGGGTGGCACCAAGATTCGTTCGTCCGGATGGAATCTGGGATAGGACAATCTAGATTCCGTCCGGTAGTCTAGAACAAGATGGAAAAGGGGCCTTGATTCCGCCGATCAGGGTCGGAATTCAAAGGCAAAGGGTGGCACCGAGATTCATCTATCCGGATAGAATCTGGGATGGGACAATCTAGACTCCGTCCGGTAGTCTAGAAGAAAGTGGAAAAGGGGGCCTTGAATCCGCCAGTCAGGGTCGGAATTCAATGGCATTGGGTGGCACCGAGATTCGTTCGTCCGGATAGAATCTAGGATGGGACAATCTAGACTCCGTCCAGTAGTCTAGAAAAAGATGGAAAAGGGGGCCTTGAGTCCGCCGATCAGGGTCGGAATTCAAAGACAAAGGGTGGCACCGAGATTCGTCCGTCCGGATAGAATCTGGGATGGGACAATCTAAACTCCGTCTGGTAGTCTAGAAGAAGATGGAAAATTGGGGCCTTGAATCCGCTGGTCAAGCTTGGAATTCATAGGCAAAGGGTGGCACCGAGATTCGTCTGTCCGGATAGAATCTGGGATGGGACAATCTAGACTCCGTTCGGTTGTCTAGAAGAAGATGGCAAAGGGCCATGAATCCGCCAGCAAGGACGGAATTCAAAGGCGTAGTGTGGCACTGAGATTCGTCCGTCCGGATAGAATCTGGGATGGGACAATCTAGAGTTCGTCTGGTAGTCTAGAAGAAGATGGAAAAGGGGGGCCTTGAATCCGCTGGTCAGGGTCGGAATTCATAGGCAATGGGTGGCACCAAGATTCGTCCGTCCGTTTAGAATCTGGGATGGGACAATCTAGACTCCGTCCAGTAGTCTAGAAGAAGATGGAAAAGGGGGCCTCGAATTCGCCGGTCAAGGTCGGAATTCAAAGGCAATGGGTGGTATTGAGATTCGTCCGTCCAGATAGAATATGGGATGGGACAATATAGACTCCGTCTGGTAGTCTTGAGAAAATGGTAAAGGGGGCCTTGAATCCGCCGGTCAGGGTCGGAATTCAAAGGCAAAGGGTGGCACTGAGATTTGTCTGTCCGGATAGAATCTGGCATGGGACAATCAAGACTCCGTCCGGTAGTCAAGAAGAAGTTGGAGAAGGGGGCCTTGAATCCGTCGGTCAGGGTCAAAATTCAAAGGCAAATAATGGCACCAAGATTCGTCCGTCCGGATAGAATCTGGGATGGGACAATCTAGACTCCGTCTGGTAGTCTAGAAGAAGATGGAAAAGGGAACCTTGATTCCGCCGATCTGGGTCGGAATTCAAAGGCAAAGGGTGGCACCGAGATTCGTCTGTCCCGATAGAATCTAGGATGGGACATTCTAGACTCCGTCTGGTAGTCTAGAAGAAAATGGAAAAGGGGGCCTTGAATCCGTCGGTCAGGGTCAGAATTCAAAGGCATTGGGTGGCACCGAGATTCGTTCGTTCGGATAGAATCTAGGATGGGACAATCTAGATTCCGTTCGGTAGTCTAGAAAAAGATGGAAAAGGGGGCCTTGAATCCGCCGATCAGGGTCGAAATTCAAAGGCAATGGGTGGCACGGAGATTCGTCCGTCCGGATAGAATCTGGGATGGGACAATCTAAACTCCGTCCGGTAGTCTAGAAGAAGATGGAAAAGTGGGGCCTTGAATCCGCTGGTCAAGCTCGGAATTCATAGGCAAATGGTGGCACCGAGATTCGTCTGTCCGGATAGAATCTGGGATGGGACAATCTAGACTCCATCTGGTAGTCTAGAAGAAGATGGAAAAGGGGGGCCTTGAATCCGCTGGTCAGGGTCGGAATTCATAGGCAATGGGTGGCACCTAGATTTGTCCATCCGTATAGAATCTGGGATGGGACAATCTAGACTCCGTCTGGTAGTCTAGAAGAAGATGGAAAAGGGGGCCTCGAATTCGCCGGTCAAGGTCGGAATTCAAAGGCAATGGGTGGCATCGAGATTCGTCCGTCCAGATAGAATATGGGATGGGACAATATAGACTCCGTCTGGTAGTCTTGAAGAAGATGGAAAAGGGGGCCTTGAATCCGCCGGTCAGGGTCGTAATTCAAAGGCAAAGGGTGGCACTCAGATTTGTCTGTCCGGATAGAATCTAGCATGGGACAATCAAGACTCCGTCCGGTAGTCTAGAAGAAGTTGGAGAAGGGGGCCTTGAATCCGTCGGTCAGGGTCGGAATTCAAAGGCAAATGATGGCACCGAGATTCGTCCGTCCAGATAGAATCTGGGATAGGACAATCTAGACTCTGTCCGGTAGTCTAAAAGAAGATGGAGAAGGGGGCCATGAATCCGTCGATCAGGGTCGGAATTCAAAGGCAATGGGTGGCACCGAGATTCGTCCGTCTGGATAGAATATGGGATGGGACAATCTAGACTCTGTCCGGTAGTCAAGAAGAAGATGTAGAAGGGGGCCGTGAATCAGCCAGTCAGGGTTGGAATTCAAAGGCAATGGGTGGCACCGAGATTCTTTCGTTCGGATAGAATCTAGGATGGGACAATCAAGACTCCGTCCGGTAGTCTAGAAGAAGATGGAAAAGGAAGCCTTGAATCCGCCAATCAGAGTCGGAATTCAAAGGCAAAGGGTGGCACCGAGATTCATTTGTCTTGATAGAATCTGGGATGGGACAATATAGACTCCGTCCGGTAGTCTTGAAGAAGATCGAGAAGGGGGCCTTGAATTCGTCAGTCAGGGTTGGAATTCAATGGCAAAGGGTGGCATCGAGATTCGTCCGTCCAGATAGAAACTAGGATGGGACAATCTAGACTCCGTCCAGTAGTCTAGAAGAAGATGGAAAAGGGGGCCTTGAATCCACCAGTCAGGGTCGGAATTCGAAGGCAATGGGTGGCATCGAGATTCGTCCGTCCGGGTGGAATCTGGGATGGGACAATCTAGACTCCGTCTGGTAGTCTTGAAGAAGATGGAGAAGGGGGCCTTGAATCCGCCGAAACGAGTCGAAATTCAAAGGCAAAGGGTGGCACCGAGATTCGTTCGTCTGGATAGAATCTGGGATTGGACAATCTAGACTCCGTCTGATAGTCTAGAAGAATATGGAAAAGGGGACCTTGAATCTGCCGGTCAAGGTCAGAATTCAAAAACAAAGGGTGGCACGAAGATTCGTCCGTTTGGATAGAATCTAGGATGGGACAATCTAGACGCTGTCGAGTAGTCTAGAAGAAGATGGAGACGGGGGCCTTGAATCCATCGGTCATGGTCGGAATTCAAAAGCAAAGGGTGGCACCGAGATTCGTCCGTCCAGATAGATTCTAGGATGGGCAATTTAGACTCCGTTTGGTAGTCTAGAAGAAGATGGAAAAGGGGGGCCTTGAATCCGCCGGTCAGGGTCGGAATTCAAAGACAAAGGGTGGCACCGAGATTCGCCTGTCCGGATAGAATCTGGGATGAGACAATCTAGACTCCGTCCGGTAGTCTAGAAGAAGATGGAAAAGGGGGCCTTGAATCCGCCGATCAGGGTAGGAAGTCGAAGGTAAAGGGTAGCACCGAGATTCGTCTATCTGGATAGAATCTAGGATGGGACAATCTAGACTCCGTTCGGTAGTCTAGAAGAAGATGGAAAATGGGGCCTTGAATCCGTCCAGATAGTATCTGGGTTGGGACAATATAGACTCCGTTCGGTAATCTTGAAGAAGATGGAAAAGGGGGCCTTGAATCCGCCGATTAGGATCGAAATTCAAAGGCAAAGGGTGGCAATGAGATTCATCCTTCTGGATAGAATCTGGGATGGGACAATAAAGTCTCCGTCCGGTAGTCTTGACGAAGATGGGAAAGGGGGCCTTGAATCCGCCGGTCATGGTCGGAATTCAAAGGCAAAGGGTGGCACCGAAATTTGTCTGTCCGGATAGAATCTAGGATGTGACAATCTAGACTCCGTCCGGTAGTCTAGAAGAAGATGGAGAAGGGGGCCTTGAGTCCGTCGGTCAGGTTGGAATTCAAAGTCAAAGGGTGGCACCAAGATTCGTCCTTCCGAATAGATTCTGGGATGAGACAATCTAGACTCCGTCCGGTAGTCTAAAAGAAGATGGAGAAGGGGGCCATGAATCCGTCGGTCAGGGTCGGAATTCAAAGGCAATGGGTGGCACCGAGATTCGTCCGTCTGGATAGAATCTGGGATGGGACAATTTAGACTCTGTCTGGTAGTCTAGAAGAAGATGGAGAAGGGGGGCCTTGAATTCGACGGTCAGGGTCAGAATTCAAAGGCAATGGGTGGCACCGAGATTCTTTCGTCCGGATAGAATCTGAGATGGGACAATCTAGACTCCGTCCGGTAGTCTAAAAGAAGATGGAATAGGTGGCCTTGAATGCGCCGATCAGGGTCGGAATACAAAGGCAAAGGGTGGCACCGAGATTCATCCGTCCGGATAGAATCTGGTATGGGACAATATAGACTCTGTCCGGTAGTCTGGAAGATGATGGAGATGGGGGCCATGAATCCGTCGGTCAGGGTCGGAATTCAATGGCAAAGGGTGGCACCGAGATTCGTTTGTCCGGATGGAATCTGGGATGGGACAATCTTGACTCCGTCTGGTAGTCAAGAAGAAGATGGAAAAAGGGCCTTGAATCTGCCGATCAGGGTCGGAATTCAAAGGCAAAGGGTGGCAACGAGATTCGTCTCTCCGGATAGAATCTGGGATGGGACAATCTAGACTCTGTCCGGTAATCTAGAAGAAGATGGAAAAGGGGGGCCTTCAATCCGTCGGTTATGTTCAGAATTCAAAGGCAATGGGTGGCACCGAGATTCGTCCGTCCGGATATAATCTGGGATGGGACAATCTCGACTCCGTCTGGTAGTCTAGAAGTATATGGAAAAGGAGGCTTTGAATCTACCGGTCAAGGTCGGAATTCAAAGGCAAAGGGTGGCACCGAGATTCGTCCGTCCGGATAGAATCTGGGATAGGACAATCTAGACTCTGTCAAGTAGTCTAGAAGAAGATGGGGAAGGGGGCCTTGAATCCGTCGGTCAGGGTCGAAATTCGAAGGCAATGGGTGGCACCAAGATTCGTTCGTCCGGATAGAATCTGAGATGGGACAATCTAGACTCCGTCTGGTAGTCTAGATGAAGATGGAAAAGGGGGCCTTGAATCTGCTGGTCAGGGTCGAAATTCATAGGCAATGGGTGGCACCTAGATTTGTTCGTTCGTATAGAATCTGGGATGGGACAATCTAGACTCCGTCCGGTAGTCTTGAAGAAGATGAAAAAGGGGGCCTTGAATTCGCCGGTCAAGGTCGGAATTCAAAGGCAATGGGTGGCATCGAGAATCCTCCGTCCAGATAGAATATGGAATGGGACAATCTAGACTCTGTCTAGTAGTCTAGAAGAAGATGGAGAATGGGGCCTTGAATCCGCCGATCAGGGTCGGAATTCAAAGGCAAAGGGTGGCACAGAGATTTGTCCTTCCAGATAGAATCTGGGATGGGACAATATAGACTCTGTCCGGTAGTCTAGAAGAAGATGGAAAAGGGGGGCCTTTAATCTGCCGGTTAGGTTCGGAATTCAAAGGCAATGGTTGTCACCGAGATTCGTCCGTCGGATAAAATCTGGGTGGGACAATCTAGACTCCGTCTGGTAGTCTAGAAGTATATGGAATAGGGGGCCTTGAATCTACCGGTTAGGGTCGGAATTCAAAGGCAAAGGGTGGCACCGAGATTCGTCCGTCCGGATAGAATCTGGGATAGGACAATCTAAACTCCGTCCAGTAGTCTAGAAGTAGATGGAGAAGGGGCCTTTGGATCCGTCGGTCAGGGTCAGAATTCAAAGGCAAAGGGTGGCACCGAGATTCGTCCGTCCGGATAGAATCTGGGATGGGACAATCTAGACTTCGTCTGGTAGTCTAGAAGAAGATGGAAAAGGGGGGCCTTCAATCCGCTGGTCAGGGTCGGAATTCATAGGCAATGGGTGGCACCTAGATTCGTTCGTCCGTATAGAATCTGGGATGGGACAATCTAGACTCCGTCCGGTATTCTTGAAGAAGATGGAAAAGGGGGCCTTGAATTCGCTAGTCAAGGTCGGAATTCAAAGGCAATGGGTGGCATCGAGAATCGTCCGTCCAGATAGAATATGGAATGGGACAATCTAGACTCCGTCTGGTAGTCTAGAAGAAGATGGAGAAGGGGGCCTTGAATCCGCCGATCAGGGTCGGAATTCAAAGGCAAAGGGTGGCACAGAGATTTGTCCGTCCAGATAGAATCTGGGATTGGACAATATAGACTCTGTCCGGTAATCTAGAAGAAGATGGAAAAGGGGGGCCTTCAATCCGCCGATTATGTTCGGAATTCAAAGGCAATGGGTGGCACCGAGATTCGTCCGTCCAGATATAATCTGGGATGGGACAATCTCGACTCCGTCTGGTAGTCTAGAAGTATATGGAAAAGGAGGCTTTGAATCTGCCGGTCAAGGTCGGAATTCAAAGGCAAAGTGTGGCACCGAGATTCGTCCGTCCGGATAGAATCTGGGATAGGACAATCTAGACTCCGTCAAGTAGTCTAGAAGAAGATGGGAAGGGGGCCTTGAATCCGTCGGTCAGGGTCGAAATTCGAAGGCAATGGGTGGCACCAAGATTCGTCCGTCCGGATAGAATCTGAGATGGGACAATCTAGACTCCGTCTGGTAGTATAGAAGAAGATGGAAAAGGGGGCCTTGAATCCGTTGGTCAGGGTCGGAATTCATAGGAAATGGGTGGCACCTAGATTCGTCCTTCCATATAGAATCTGGTATGGGACAATCTAAACTCCGTCCGGTAGTCTAGAAGAAGATGGCAAAGGGCCATGTATCCGCCGGTCATAGTCGGAATTCAATGGCAAAGGGTGGCACCAAGATTCGTCCGTCCGGATAGAATCTGGGATGGGACAATCTAGACTCCGTCAGGTAGTCAAGAAGAAGATGGAAAAGGGGGCCTTGATTCCGCCGATCAGGGTCAGAATTCAAAGGCAAAGGGTGGCACCGAGATTCGTCTGTCCAGATAGAATCTGGGATGGGACAATCTAGACTCCGTCCAGTAGTCTAGAAGAAAATGGAAAAGGGGGGCCTTGAATCCGCCAGTCAGGGTCAGAATTCAAAGGCAATGGGTGGCACCGAGATTCGTTCGTCCGGATAGAATCTAAGATGGGACAATTTAGACTCCGTCCGGTAGTCTAGAAGAAGATGGAAAAGGGGGCCTTGAATCTGCCGATCAGGGTCGGAATTCAAAGGCAAAGGGTGGCACCGAGATTCATCCGTCCTAATAGAATTTGAGATGGTACAATCTAGACTCCGTCCGGTAGTCTAGAAGAAGATGGAAAGGGGGTGCCTTTAATCTGCTAGTCATGGTCGAAATTCAAAGGTGAGGGGGTGGCACCGAGATTCGTCCGTCCAGATAGAATCTGGGATGGGATACTAGGATCCCTCCTATCTAGTACAAAAGCCTATGATGGCTTCGTTCGTCCAGACTATGGTGCCAAATCAAAAGAATATTCTCAGTTATTTGCTGGGTACACCCTAGTGCCAAGTTGACAGGATGAAGAAGGCGGAAGTTTGGACCAGCCAAGCACATGTTACAGTCATGACAATTCCAGCTTCAATTCAACCATAAGCATCCAATTAAACTGATACAAGTGTTTCAATGATCCAACTATAGTAGTCAAATACAATGTAGTGATTCTACTGTTCAACGAATAATACGACATTGATATCAAGACTCTGCTTCATCCCTGGACCTCTTAGAGCCTCTAGCTTTGGCAAACAGTGTATGGCTTGGAGGTGCTCCACAGATCGGCCAGGTTTCTTCAATTTTGAATTCATAATCAGCTGAACAACGCTTCCCTTTTATGGCTGCGAGGCTGTCCGATAGAATGCAGCCATTTAACAGGTGTGATAGCTCCTTAGTCATGGCATAAGTGCTCAAAGGGTACTATTGAAAGCGAGCTGGCATTATCCCTTGAACGAAGGAATCCTGTTGGTATCTGAACTGCCGCATCACCCGAATTGGATGATACTCAACACCACCGGTTAGCCTTGGTAGGATGACAAGCTGCATATCGGCAGTGTTGAAAAAAGCCTCGAAATTATGAGCTGCCAAAGGAATGATGCGCCAGGTCACCTTATCTTCTGTCAAGCTCTCCATTTGCTTATACTCCTTGTGAACTGATGTAAGGGTACGAGCATGACCGCTTTGGCATTAAGATTGGAAAGCTGACCGTTGAGGGCGTAAGATCTCCACACCCAAATGAGCAGCCAACCACACTTGTACAAAAGCTCCACAGCCATAGAAATGTCGACAACGACATAATGACCGGTCTAAGGCCTTGTAAGTCTCTGTTAGGATAACTGGAGCCAAGTCCATTTGACGGGTTACCACCACCAAAGCGATCTCTGCAACCTCGATGTTCACAACGGTTCGACCGTGGCTGAAAACTAGCTCGCCTAAGAAGCGGACCACAAAACCTCTCAGTCATAGCTCATCACCCAAGGAGGTACGCATCTCGACCATTTTGTCAAAGTACATCAGTTGTAACATTGGAGTTGGTCCATCAGTACAAATGAGTTGTTGACCGCAATCTCCGGTTGACAGACTAGTCAGTTCACTCAATACTAAGGAGTATCCGTCTCGTTACATAAACACAGTAGGTCCCATAAGCTTATGCAGGCAATAGATCTGGCAGACTTCCTCCAAAGTGGGAGTCAATTCGATTCCTCCGAAGCGGAATACATGGTTAGTGGGCTTCCAGAAACGAGCAGCTGCACATAAAAGGTATCAAGAAACTTCCACATTCGTAATGTCCAAGAACTTTGAGGGGATACCCCAAGTTCGCATCTTGTCACGATCACTGTTCGTCAATTTCCCTATCCACCTCCGGAGACCATCTGAGCAATGTGCCGGTACAACCATCGTGGGGAAACCCATGCTGAATCAAGGAAGCTTTGACTTTTTTCTTGACATTGGCCACTCCAGACTGGGAAACAGAACTCCTGTGGAACATCATCAAAATATTTGCTTTCGATTAGACAAATGGCTTTGTTCCATACAATCACAACTTAAGACGTCTGATGTAGATAGAAAGTGTTGTATAAATGCTTTGAAAATAATGAAGAGCAACCCAAGGCTGTGGAAACCATTCAATGACCATCAGGTCATAGCAATCCAGACTACAGACTATTAAGCAGTTTAACTCGGGCGCTAAGCCTCGAGAAAAGATCCATGCCACCATCTAGATCAGATCAAGTGTCAAAACAGTGAGAAACGGCCATCTAACCCTGGTGGTTGGGATTGTTTGGTGACAGAGCTGACATAGTATGGAAGGGATCAACCGTTCCACTTAGCCCCAAGAGGACTACAGTAGAGTTCGGCAATATTGTTTACACAGTTGGGATGATTACTCTAAAGCTTTGTACAAGACATGGAAAGGATCTTGCTAATTCTGCTGGAACAAGACTGAGGTCGGAAGTTGTGGTTATTACCCCCCAATACTCTGCCATGAATCGTCATGCTTTGCGATTCATCTCTCTTGGATTTACCAGAGATCCTGTTCTGATCTTGGAGGGATAGGGTTGCCGGTGTCCTTGTTCTTGTGCTTGAGAGCGGTCAGCATGTCCTAAATGAAGATACTGTCCCAAAGTAGGTCAACCAATAGGCAGCTGACATGCCCCTGGTTGACAAGGGAGGTTATCACCATAAAGGCAGCTGGCATGCCCCTGGTGTATAGCAACCTCTGCTAGATTTTTAGCCAAAGTGCAGCTGACATGCCCCTGACTTAAGACCTAGCACGACCTTGCAAAGTGAATGAATGATAATGAATGCATGAATGGTTGTGTCATATTATATCACCCTCAGAACCGAGTGGAACGCTAACAATGCCTATAATGCTGCTGGGGAAGACCTTGATTCACAAGGCACTACCCTGACTTCTAGGTTGTTGGTGGCTCTCCAGAATAGGTAATTCAGTAGGTTAGGCTCCGTGCCAAACTCTTGGGGACTTAACCTACTTTTTAATTTTTGACTCATTTCTTTTCTCCCTCTTAAGCTTGTAGGCTCGCTCTAACCCTTGTTTGGGGGTAATGGGCATCCGGATTTGGAGGGAACTGTTAGACTTGTATGTGAAAGGTGGGTAGTCCCTTTGGTCATTTGGATTCTTTGGATGCTTGCTTCAACTCCTCCCCAAGGTATGTGATGGGGGTAAGGCTGACCTACTTGCCTCTCTCAATTTAGTTTAGCTTCTGTCTTCGACTTATGTGTCCTTTTTTCTTTTGTGTCCTTGTGGATGTATTTATTTTTCAATTTGCCTCACATTCATGCTCGCCCTAACATTTTATCTCCCTCTGGAGGTATAAGTCCCTAGGGGAGTTTGGACATTTCGCCTGACCATGGTTGGGTGGTGGCTCCCTTGCCTGCTAGAAGGTCTAGGTAGTATCAACTGAAGAGGTATAGATCCTTCAGAAACAAGCTAGCTATTCCGATTTTCATCATCGGGCTTTAATGCGGATGCACTTATGCATGGATGCATTTTTTTTCTTTTTTGTGTTTTTTGATGCCATGCATGTGTAACGAGTGCAAAGGGAAAAATAAACATGAGTTCGAGAAAAAAGCAAAAATGTGTGAGTAAAACATGCATGAATGCAGCTAGAGTGCTTTGCAAGGTAAGGATGCGGCTCTCCATCATTGGTAGTACTTCTTTAAGTAACACAAATTGACCGGCTCTGACTGCTCAATGTGGTCCATGTCTTCGAGAATTACCGCTCCCTCGAAGAATACTCGTTTGATGATATAAGAGCCACGCCAATTAGGTCTGAATTTGCCACGGGAGTCAGGGAGATAGATGGCCCGTAAGACCTAGTCTCCGGACGTAAAGCCCCTGGGACGGACTTTCTTCTGATAGGATCTTGCCATCCTTCTTTGATAACACTAGGCATGGTGTAGGGCCTGCAGTCGATGTTCATCTATCAAATTCAACTGCGCGAAGCAATCGCCTAACCATTCAGCCTCTTCTAGTTCTGCTTCTCTCAAGATCCTCAAAGAAGGAATTTCCACCTCAACTGGTAGCACGACCTCCATGCCATAGACTAAAGAAAAAGGTGTGATGCCTTTGGATGTCCGGATAGAAGTTCGATATGCCCACAATGCATAGGGAAGCTTTTCATGCCAATCCTTGTGAGTCTCTGCCATCTTTTTTAGTATCTTGGTAATGTTCTTGTTGGCTGACTCAACCACTCCATTCATTTGAGGACGATAAGGTGAAGATCGGTGATGCTTAATGTGGAAATTCTATAAATAATCTTCAACCCTCTTGGCTACAAAGTTCTTCCCATTATCTGATATTACTGCGTGTGGGACCCTATATCGGGATATGATGTTATTCCTCAAGAACTTCTCTATTACTACAGCACTAACTGCCTTGTATGACGCCGCCTCAACCCACTTTGTAAAGTAATCAATGGCCACCAGAATGAAACGATGCCCATTGGATGCCGCCGGATGAATGGCACCGACAACGTCAATTTCCCAGGTAGAGAAAGGCCATGGTGACGACATGCTGTGAAGTTGTTGAGGAGGAGCATGGATTAGATTCCCATGGATCTGGCAGGCATGACACCTTCGCACAAACTGACAGCAATCTACTTCCATAGTCAACCAATAATAGCCTTGCAACATGATTTTCTTGGCTAACAGAACTCCATTCATGTGTGGCCCACATTTCCCAGCATGGACTTGTAACATAACGGCATCAGCCACCTTCTTATCTAAGCATCTCAAGAGCATTTGGTTATATGATCTTCGATACAAATGACCGGCCCCAAGTACATAGCTAGATGCCAAGCGCTTCAGTGTCCTTGCTTCTGTTGCTGACACCTGAGGAGGGAGGTTCCTGGTTTCCAGAAGAACCTTAATGTCATGGTACCACGAGAGCTCTTCCTGTGGGTCTGCTTCTTCTATGCACATGCAGTGTGCTGGTTGATCCATACATGTAACTGACACATCTATTGCACGGTCTTCTGGTACCAAGAGCCAAGATGCTAAGGTTGCCAAAGCATCCGCGTAGGCATTCTTGGCCGTATTCATGAAGGAAAAATGAACCTCCTGGAATTCTGCCACAAGCTTCATAAAATGGGCATAGTACTGGATGAGCTTTTGATCCTTGGTCTTCCAATTGCCGTTGACCTATGTGATAACCAACATGGCATCACCATGCATAAGTAACTTGCGAACACCATGCTCCAAGGCCATCTGAAGCCCCAATATGCACGCCTCATATTCAGCTTCGTTGTTTGTGCATTTGAAATTTAATTTCCTTGCATAAGGAGTCATTTGGCCCTGGGGGGCTACTGTGACCATGCCGGACCCGGAGGGAGGCGGGCGAGGGATCACAGCCATGCCAATGGATGGCGAAGGCGCAAGGATAGGAGAAAAGAAAAAAAAGGAAAGGAGTCGCCACCTAGTCTTTTAAGGGAAAGACGAGGAAAACCAC